>WSXT02163555.1:0-10004 GCA_011762715.2 Neuroterus valhalla | reverse complement strand
AAGCAACTTAAATTGTATGACGAATTCAATGTTTTAGGTTTTTAAATGTGAAAGTGATGTTTCAATATCATAGAACTTTATTTCACACTCAAATCCAATATTTGATAGAATATTATATCTTGTTATGAAGGAAATAAATCATTAAGTCTAGTGTATAAATGACAACATGTGATTTTTTCTTTCGCCCAAATGATTCAATTCCAACTAGCTCGGGAAATTTCTTCCAAACATATTATAAAAGGATGCGTTAACGTGTTGCAAGTAATTAAACATGATCTTTGGGGATAATAAGATTCCGGAGAATTCTGAAAGAGTCTAAACGTTTCTGATTAGTTCTCAAATATTTAAGAGAATTCCATAAATCTCAAAAAGGCTTGAATGAATTTTAGAGAATTTCTATTCAAAAATGTATTTCAAGAGATTTTACATTATTCTTAACGTCAAAGTATTCAGGAATATTTCGAAGAACTTGAAAAGATTTCCAGTAATTCACGGGAATTCAAACTATTTTTCTGGTTCACCACAGACCAAATCGCAAGGAAAAACTGAGAAATTTACCGCACTGAATCACATCATTTGAAGAATGACAATTTATTAACAAAAAAATCAACGGAACCCAACTCAAAGGGGATTCAAAAGAATCAAAGAGGATATAATGAACATTTCTTTGTTCGATGAAATTTTTCCAAAATAATTGAAACGGAAGTAAACGATTTCGATAGAATTTATGAAAATTATATTTGAATAGAAAAATGTCATTTAAATTGAAGACGATTTGGAAATATTATTTAAAATGATTCTATCGTAAGATATGAAGCTTCTTTAGAAAAATTCCAGTGAATTGAATCAAATTTGTTCAAATGAAGTGAAAGATGAAAAAACACACGATGTTGTGTGGAATGAGGTGAAATTGGAAAAATAATTAGGAATTTAGCAGGAATAAAAAGATACTTAGTCTCAATCAATAGGAAGTGAGAGCAAATTTGAAAAGAATTCAAAAGAACTCAGAAAAAATCCAATATAGTTTACTGGTATCAGTAGGATAGGGTTGAATCCAGAAGTATTTATTAGGATCGAAAGAAATTAATAAAGTCCATATGAATTCAAGATGTATCAATAAGAATTCAGGATGAACGAATGAAAACCCAGGATTGATCCAGAAGAATCAGGAAGGAATTAAAAAGAGTTCAGGATGAATTCAGGAGAATTAAGCATGAATTTAAAAGAATTCTAGATAATTCAGAGAATTTCTATAGGTTAAATATCTTTTGTATTATTCCAATGCAATTTGGAAATTTCAAGATTGATCATGACACATTATCAGAATTTTAAAGTTTCTGAAGCTGTCAGAAGATATGAAGCATTTTAGGAAATTCTATCAGGTTTGAGAGGACTGGGAAAAAATGTAAAATGGTAAAACCCTCTTTTGATATGTATCTAGATAAAAGTCTCTTAACAATAATCAATTTTTTTCACATATGATTTCTATAGGGTTGATGGGCAGTGCAAATCGTTATTATCCATTTGATTATGTATTGACACAATTCCAGTATCAGGAAGTATAAGTTAGTCTTCAAACAATTTCAAATATACGAATGGTATTTCTAACAAGGATCTCAAAGGCAATACAACTCATCTTATCCAAATATCTTAGAATATACTGCACATAACATTCTGTTTTAATCCATGTAGTTATCCACAACAATTTTGTGTCTGATTTTTACTGATGAACAGGCCTAGAAAAGTAGGATGTAGGTATACATGATGTTCATTCTGTTGAGCCAAATCAGCAAAGTGTACCATGTATGAATAGCTTTCCATGCAAATATACGATAATACTGAAAACTATATTGTTTGAGGTAAGTTTCAGCGTTTTAATTATAACGATGAAACTTAAGCTTCTTTTTATAGAAAAAATTTTGTTGTTGTTGCTGCAATACCTGTCAACCTTGTAAACGATAGATTTGGTTTGAAATAAAAAACAACTGGACCTGATAAGTTTCTATCAGTTACAAAAAAGAAAACCCGTCAATGCCTTTTCGGAATACAAATTTTCCGTAAGTTGTGTAGTATTTTGGACCTAATATTGTTCGTCTTGTGACAAACAACTCAATCATTATTTCAAGTATTTTGAGAACTCATAATATAAGAAGGTTATCTGGAAATAGACTCGATATTTCATTTTATTCTCAATGTCTGTGGGAAAAAATCCATTGAGGTGAAGATGCGCTACTTCGAATTTAGCATGAAGAAAATTTATCTCTTAGTCGGTTTGTTTGGAAAAACTAGTATTTTAAACTTCGTTTACATTTACAATCTACTAGTATAATTCGAGTTTTGTTCGAAAATCTGTTTATATTTCCATGTATGTTGAATATTGATACGCTCAAATGAAGTTCTACCGAATATACTAAGCTTCATTTCATCACAAGCCATGTGATGATTTTGAAGAAATCAAATAGTACGATTATGTGACAATTTTTTTTCGGATCAAGAAATATGTTTCTTCATTATTAATGAGGAGTATGTATAATATGCGAAATATGATTACGCAGGTCCTTCAAAACTTAAAACTGGTATGTACTCCACATGTGACTAGACTACCCTTATGGATTATAAGCCGCTGAATCAGAATGTCGCCTCAAGAACAGCAAACAAAAATCGGGTCATCTGGCTTTGAAGCCCAAGAATTTACCCAGAAAACTGCCGTTGCAATGGATAACTATTACGTTAAGGCTCTGCAATTATTAACTGATTAAAACAATGCAATTGCTTCTGTCGTGGTACATTCCTCCTGAAGGATCTTCAGAAGCAGACATAATGAGAAAGCATAAATGATCCTCCAGAAAAACAGGCACCTTGCTGGTTTCTCGAAGTTGTTTTATGAAATGAAGTACTCTCTGAGGGAATCTCTATTTTCACAAAGAGAGAAAGAAATGACATATTTCTCAAAAAATGTTAGTAATAACAGAGCCTTCACCTAACGGTTTCAAGTTCAAATCAGTCTAGTAATTATTGAATCAACTGGTAAACATTTACCAATGCCTTTTTACATAAATAGTTAATAATATTCCAGTTTATTGAAGTCTCTTACTCTATATTTATTTTTCGTTACTCAGCGTTTGCTTATTCCAGGCACTATGAATAATGGATTTTGTGAAATGCAAGTGATTCCTATATCATTTTTCTTAGTTTATAACATTTACCAGAACAGTTTCCATTTTTCAAATTGCAAATTCATTTTGTGTATTGTATCATCAAATCAGTCAAAGAGAATATATCAGGTAATATAAATTTCCAGGAGCTCAAATGCCGAGTCAGGCCCAGCGGAGTTAAAACTCTCCGAGTCTACTCTGTGGCAATCAAATTGTATCAAAAAATATTGGAGGGGGTTTAGAAAAATTAGCACAGTTGTAACCTTCGAAAGCTGAGCTCACGATAATTTTCCCAGAACCATTGATCCCGACGCAACTGGAGGTGATACGTCATCCGACTCGTCACTTCTCACAACACTAGGAGACGATCGAGTCGTGAAAATCAAATCGCTTGAATACAATAGAAGCGTACAACCTGTTCAATTTTGATACATAAACCGCTGACCCGTCTGTCTGCAGAGGTTTTCCGAGAAAAGCTACTGGACAACCACTGTCTCTTCGCAGGAACGCAAGGAGAAACCACCGGTCAGCCCAAGGGCCAAGAAGGAATTGTCGACAGAAGAAGGGCGAGCCCCAACCCTGGGTGAGAGAGGACGCAAACGCAGTCCTCCCACTCCTCACGATTAATACAATACGAACTCAAAATCAGAGGGAACCCGTGGAGAGACACAAAACCCCGCAAAACCGCAGCTACGAATTGAATCCAAACTTGACTCCGACAGAAGCCAGCAGCACCCGATAAAAAATCAACATGTCGGCCACCTCTTTCTGTGAACGATATAATAAAACTCAGGAATCTGTAACATGACCAAATGATAGAATAACTGTCTCCGCCAGACATGAAACCTCAACCTTTACAGAGTTACATCCAATAGAAAAGAGTGCAAAACATCCCCTTGAAGAAGTAACAGCAACTAATTGGGATAAAACTTCCTCCGCCTGCCGTGGAAAAATAAATCTGAAAACAGGACACATGACTTGCCGTACGTCCGCCCGCCAAGAGATACCGCTTTGCACAGCAATCAATGTCATCTGGAATATCACTCACGAGTAACGAGCTACATTATTTTTCTAAAAACTGTTCTAAGTTCGTAAGACTACTTCTTTGAACAGACCTCTTGATTTCCAATGCTAGCGTCAAAGAGTGATGCTAGCATCAAGGAGTGGAAAGCTAGATGCTTTTCCTGATAATAAAATGGTTAGGCACCATGCGGAACACGCTTATGATGAAGGAGCGCTCGGAAGCGCATGAAGATTAAAAAAACGATGATCGGTCAGGAAATCACAGAAGAGATACATCCAAAATATCGCCTCCCAGTTGGAGGCTCAAGCGTGAAAAATAGATATGCTTCTCCTACTAGTATATCAACAGAGTTCACTGAGAAAATAGGCTAAGCGCTATTGAGGAATCCTCATCAATGAAGCACAAGGTAACGGAGGTACCACTCACACATTACCGTACTTGAGTCGTTATTTCGAACACCAATGTAAACGGAATCGGAGACCATTGGGAAGTATCACTGAGATGATGTAAGTAGAACAAATGACTCGGTCCAACGATATTCTAAGTTCTTCAGGATATGCGTGTAAAAACCCATTATCCCCGACTAGAGGTGTGGGCGACAAAGGGAATGAACAGCAGCACTGAGAGATACAACGCCTCGAGTGACCTTATAGAAACAATATCAGCGTCTGTCAGCACCCACACCTCAAGCAGGGCACCCTCTGGAAATTCCACTTCGCGTAATCTACCGTGATTCTGTCAGTTATTCGATCATTAGAAATTTCAGTGACAGTACAATAGATGATAAAAGACGCGTGGCAATCAACGAGAGTGAAAAGCGTTTTTAAGATTGTTGTGTATTGAGAATTATAGGCCTTACTGATGAGGAACGCACTAGAGTTGTAACTTTCGGAAGCTAAGCTCACGATAATTTTCCCAGAACCATTGATCCCGACGCAACTGGAGGTGATAAGTCATCCGACTCGTCACTTCCCACAACACTAGAAGCGAACAACCTATTCGATGCTGATCCATAAGCCGATGACCCATATGCCTCCAGGGGAAGTCCGAGAAAAGCTACTTTGGGTGGGATAGCGCGTGAACGCCGGCGTCCCTACTCTTCCTGATTGATACAGTGAAAACTCAAAACCAGAGGGAACCTATGAACGACAAAAAACATGATGGAACCGCAGCTGAAAATCGTATCCAAGCTTGACTCCGATTGATAGCAGGTTCTATCTGTGATACTTATCCTCATTTTCTCACGAGTCCAATGTTGGTTTTTAGAATATATAGTGTTGAGAATCTTGTAACAGTGTTTTCTTCTTCATCATTGAGAAATGTCCTTCGTTATTGTAAGCTAGTTGTATGTATATTATTCGAAATACGGAAAACTTCGTAGAGATATTTGTATTACCTTATTTGTATTTCAGTCTCAATTGCCAATGTATGTCAACAAATGTTGAATGAGAAATACATTTTTTTATATTTTACTATAACCGAAAAAAGTTTCCAACAAAATACAAGAATTTCTATTCTCATAGTTGGATTTGTAGGTGGAAAAGTCCTATTGACAACAGAATAGCAAAACCCTCGACTGAAGACAATTTAAAATCCAAGTTTAACTTGGGAGCTCTTCTTTTAGTGCAATTTTCCTTCGGGTCGACTCAAATTGAACGGCTTGGAATGAACCATTCCGATGAGCAATCAAATTTAGCAGGTTGTATTTTTAATATGCCTTCTCGAAGCCGATTCTAATAAACACGAAAATTGGTGATTCAAAGCCGATTTGAAGCTCTGAGTAAGTAATCAAGAAAAATAGCGATCAAACGTCAAAACAATGACGGTTGTTATGTCAAATGACATGTTATTTCCTGTTTCGATGTGATGCTGAAATAGTACTTATTGCGTGAAATCTTTCATCCTGACTTTACTTTCATGTTTTTCATACGTTGTTTCACTCTTCTCCCGGTTCCTCCAATATAGACTTTGCCATAAAAACAAGGGATTTTTTCTATACTTTTTCCTGATTCCTATGTCAATTCGTTTAGTTGTGTAATCGTTTTGCATTAGGGTTTCTTTAACGTTTTGTAATTCTCTTTTTAAGTTCTGTTGATCCGTTATGGAGACAGCTCTGTGAACGATAGAGTTGATGACTGACTGCTTTTGGGATGAGTGATGGTTGGAGGAGGCATAGTGGCATCTCGTTCTATGAGTGGGTTTCCTGTAAACTTCATGTCCTAATGTGTTATCAGATCTTTTGTAAGGCAAAACGTGCAATAAAGGCAATTTTCCATTTTGGTCAATTTCCATGTTAAACTGGATATTAGGATGTAATTAGTTGACGAAATTGAAAAATTTCTGTAGTTAATCTAGTCCATGTCTCCGGATTACAAAAGTATTGTCAAAGTAACGGCATCAGGATTCTGGTGTGAGCTTGGATTGGCTGCAGATTTTAGTTCCCAGATGTTCCATAAAGATGTAAGCTATAACAGATGGAATTAGGAATCCCATTGCTGCCCCTCAGGTATGTTCGTAGAATTAGTTATTTAAAGAGAATGAAGTGTTATTGAGACAGTGTTCTATCAAAGGTTTGAGATCAGAAGGAAAGTATGCGAAGGGTTTGATTATATCTATTCTATCACGGAATGAACACGAACAAACCTCAGAAGCAGCATTGGGATCCCCAATGTCACTTGTAGTACCTAACATCTTTATGGAATATCTAGAAACTAAAATCTTCAGCCGACCCAAGGTGACATCAGAATTCTAATGCCGCACAGTTGTTCAAGACCCCAAAAAGCTGGCCAAAACCTTGAAATTCGAAGTTAGCGCATGAGGTAAATGTTCATTTATATTTGTGTAGGGGGCATTGGAGCATTATTTTGTGAAAGCACAAGTCCCCGTATTCAAAACTGTTCTCAAAGCAAGCATACGAACTATACTCTTCGCCGAAGACGGGCTTATAAGTTTGTTTCTCGAGTTCCAAGCGTTCGACGAAAAATGTTGTTATTCTGTGAATACCTGCCAGAAACAGATAAGGTGACATGGAGGATATTCTGAGGGTACGTACAATCGTTTCTTGCTTCCGCATTTACATTCCGAACAAGTATATTTACGATATTGAGAGTGAAATTTGCCCCTCCAACAATTTTTTTTCTTCATGAGATTCAGGAATATACTTAGTAAATTCTTTTTTTTGGATGTGAGTGCGCGCGCTGTTGTTTCCCGTCTTGATCGCCGAAATTCATCAACTTTTTGATTCCTTTAGAAAAAGTTGCCATGGGATGCCCCCGTAGAATCAAATGCGCTTTCTCTATAACCGCGGGAGAGTGTTCACTAGGGTGGTCCAAAAATGCGTTAGAATTTTTTTTTCGAACTTTGATGCAAACTTCCGGAAATTTGTTTGAATCCACAAAAAAAGTACGCATTTTTTATTTCAAAGAAAATGATACTTAGAGGTGACGCAACCTTCATGAAATTTAACACGCAAATTCCATGAGAAAAAAAACGTTTTTGTAAATTTTATTCAGAATTCTCAAAATTAAGTGAATCGAGTTCGAAATTCACCATTTCTCTTCACAATTAGTCACCGGATGCAAACAAAATATCCCTTTCCAAATATCAGCCCGTAAGTATGATTTATAGGGTCCAAAAATAAACACAAATAAACCCTCGTAAGTGAAAAAAATGGGGTTTTCGAGTTTTTGGAGCTGCATATGATTTTTTTGCGGTTTTTTCAACGCAGATTGTTTCAAATACAAGAAATACCACTTTATATTGATAAATAGATGCTTACTTGAATTCGTAAAACAATTTATTATTGTGTTTAGCAACTTCCTTTTAGGAAAGAATGAGAAAGTCAAGTTTTTTTTCTAAATTCCTCAACATACTCTCAGCGTTTCAGTTATAGCGGGGTAATAATCAGATAAAGTTAAGAAAAATAATTGTTCAAGCAATATTCGAATTATTACAACAATATTCTCTCAGAATAATACTACAAAGTTGCAGCTTTTTCTGAAATCTTTAACTTTTTGTCCACTTTCCACTTAAATTAGGTAATGTTTTAATTAAGTTTAGCGAAAACTATTGTCTAAACACATTATTATTGTTAATATCTATCTATGTCTTGATAAATACTACATGGTTGCGGTTTTTTTCCTGAATTTTTAAACTTTTATTCACTTTTCAAATAGAGTGAAGTGATAATTAATTCGAGTTGAAAAAATTTTGGAACAATTTATAATCATTGATAATAATATTCTCTTTGCTTGATGATAGGAACTTGCGGTTTTTTTCTGAAATTTTCAACTTTTTGACCACTTTTCACTAGAAGTGAGTTAATATTTATTTCAATTTATTGTTGCCGTTCTTTCGAAACTCTTAAGTTTTTTGCCCACTGTTCACTAAGTGAGGTAATAATTAATGCGCCTCACAATTATGCTTATGTGAAGATTTTATTCTTGTTAATAACCATTTTCTGTCAGATAAGAGCTAGAAATATGTGAACAAACAATGAATAAAGATTAGAGAAAATAATATTTTCAACAATCTTTTTCTTTTTTGTGAATATAATTTTCTGAAATAAAACAGATATTTGAAATATACTATAAATTTTCTACATGGATCCCGCGTCACGGCTCAATAATGAACCAATGAAAGTTCATTCATCAGTGAGAAGCATGAAATTTTCGAAACATGTCCACTGTTTTGGGTCCACCATTTTGAATTTTGAATTCTCAATATCATTTCCGGAATCAGCGCCCCGGAAAACCCTTCTGTGCTCATTTTAGTGGAAAACAATAGAAAATTTTCCAAAATTGTCCGCCATTTTGGGTCCTTCATTCTGAATTGTGGATTTCCAATATCATTTCAGAAATCAGCGATCCGAAAAACTCCTTTGTACTCATTTTTGTGGGGAAAAATAGAAGATTTTGAAAAAATTTTGCTATTTCGTGTCCGCCATTTCGGATTGTGAATTTTAATATCATTTTTGAAATCAGAAACCCAGCAACCGTGATATAAATGCTCAAGGAGTCATTAATATTAAATGTTTGAATTTTGGCCAGAAATTTCGGAACTTGAACCACTGTGTGCCGTTACATTGACGATACTCTTTTAATGTGGGGCTGTGGACTAGATTAGTTACATAAATGTTCCGATTCTATCAAGGAATCACACCTCAGTATGCAGTTCAACATAGAAATTAAACAATACGGAAAATTTCTTTTCTTCCATCATTACCCATCCTAAAAGCATTCAGTCATCAACTCCCTCGTTAACAGGGCTGTTTCCATAACAGAAAAAGGTAACTAAAAAAAGCAACTACAGAACGTTGAACAGAACATAATCATATTACAGAAGAAATAGGAAGAATTCTCAACATACACAACAGCCAAACCATTTGCAAACCACCTGCAAAAACAGGGCAACTTCTCAACAACCCGAAAGATAGAGATGCACCATTCAGTGATCCTGGAGTATATACAATTTCCGGCTCTTATGAAACCTTAGTTTAAGGCCAGTTCTGAAGATGAGAGCTGCAACGTTCGTGAAACGTTGACACAGGATTCGAATTTTTGTGCACGATCTAAACCCGAAACACCTTATCTTATCAGAAATAATCATCGTGGAAGCAAAGGGAGGGGTGATGATTCTCCAAAAGAACGTGACCTCAATTTTTCGGACTAAGGCTCAGTAACTAAAGTACATGATTTATACGGAAAAATAGACTCAAACTAAGATATGAAATCATCAGCTTGTGGTGTCTGGAATATAAATAATTTACTTTTTTTTACATTCTCATTCTGAATGAGAAGGTATTGGTTTTATGTGAAAATTGACTT
>WSXT02163544.1:0-10004 GCA_011762715.2 Neuroterus valhalla | reverse complement strand
CAGCCATGATGTTGGTAAGAATACCAAAGTAAGATATAAAGTAGAGTCAAGAATAACGAATTGAAATGATGGTAATATGAAACGGAAGCCCTGGAAGAGACGAATAGAGCGTTATTATAATAACAGGCAGCGGTAAATTTAGGCGTTAGAATTTAAGCGGTAGAGTAAGCTTGATTTAGTAGAATAAGGCACATATGTTAATTTTTTTATATTTTTGTGAATTATTGTAAAGGGAACGGAGGCCCTCAAACCCATAAAAGGGAGAGATTAAATACATACATGAAAACTCCACGTTTTGAGACACCGTGAATCCGAAAAAACAACTTTAAGATGGCGTGTTTCTCGGTGGGAGTCTGTTTTACGAAGAAAGAACTCTAATTCGTTTTCTCCCCCGAAGAAGAAAGTGATGACGTAGCGGGGAGGGAGTAAAATTGCCTGAAATTGGTCACTTTCGAAGCGCTTATAGGCGCCGAAAGTGTCCAACTTTCAGACTGGGGTTGCGAATAAAAATTTATTTCAATATCAATGCTCATTAAAAATTGTAATATTATAAATAATATTGAAGTAATCATGAAAAATACAATTAAAACTTTGTTTTGCATTATCTGAACAAGCAGTCCCGGATCAAGGTATATGAACTTATATAACGTGCATTTAATATATGAGAGTTAAAGATAATATGAAAATGTTCGCGCTTCGAACAAATTTGAATCGATTACAGAGCATCAAACACGCGATGAGAATTCGTTCGTTAAAACGAAGGAGGTTCAACAATAAAGAAGTCACAATCATCCAATTGCAGCAGTCAACGTTTTGTTTTTCAATTCTAAAATAACTATACACAAATTTGTGTATACATTTTTTAGAATCAAGGAGTGTGAAATTTATCATCGAGTGCGAAGCAGGAAATTCGACAGGCGCGTGCTCTGAGTGCACTCATACTTGCGAGCCTCACTCAGCGCGCCATGAGAATGTTCCCGCGCAGCGAGAAGATTTTTAGAAATTAGGGGATGTTTTGTAGAATGTTTTTCTCAAAAGTCTGTGATCGAGTGATTCCGAATTCATTCCTTTCTAATTGTGATTTTGTAGATAAAAGTAATAGTTCATTTAATTGAAAAAAGTGTACGCTGTTTTCAAAAGTTCCCCTGCCTGGTCAGTCCGAGCTTATCTTGTTTATTTATCCCAAAAGTGCAACTGATATCCACTGTTTCCTCATTTTAAGCAAATCAATTGTGCTATATTTTGAATCTCAAAAAATGATTTGGATTCAAGCAATTTTTTAACTCTTGGAAATCGACACTTCTGCAGAACAATAATGTGTACAAAATTTTGTTTCTGTAGCAATTGAATAATTAAACAATCAGATTAAGATGTTTAGGAAATAAATGAAAGATTTAAAGAATTTACTAATTCTCAATATTTTCAAATACACTAATTATGTCGCGAAGAACAATATAATTTTTAATGAATTCTTTTAATATTATTATTATTCCATTAAGCCAAGTCCCTTTCAGGATAAGCGTAACTCGTTAGGTTTAGTCTCGTTGTACTACTGGAAAATAAGGAATTGATATGTGAAGGTTTAGAAGTGGAATTGACTTGGGAAATTTTGAGTAAGGGATGTGTAGGAGAAGGAAGCAGAGATAAGTATTAGATCAGTCTTAGAATTCATTGCGTGTTTTTGAGAACAGAAAAAAGAACTCTTTCCATTTTTAATCCTAATTTTTTAATCCAACACCTCCGCTTGAGACATTAGAGGTAAGACCTAATAAAAAAAATACACGGCAAAAGTAAGTCAAGTCTGTTTCTTTTTTCGAACAAGACACTCGTCCTGTGCCACATTGCTCTGATCTCTCTTGCCAACACCCCATGTGAAGAGTTTCGCGAAGCCATTAAAATAATTCACTAAGCGATATCTTTACACGGGCCGATTAGTATCCGAAATCATTCGTTTCAGGCCTCACTCTTTTTCTGCTCTCCAAACATCCCTATCCTGACATACATCTTTTGCTTCTTCTACATCCATGCATCTTTTCATACAAGCTCTTGCGTTTCTGTGGCTCTTAATATTTCTCCTCTTTAGGGTTTCATTTACACATTCTATCCATTCCTTCTTTGTTCTGCCTCTGGTTACTCTATTATCATTTACCCTACCTAATTACCCTTTCTTTGTTAAACGTTCTTCATCCATTCTCTCAACGTGTCTGAACGATCTTAGTAAGTTTCTTTTACTCTTGTCAAACAGTGTTTCTTCTACACCACATTCTTTAACAACCCACTCATTACTATCTTTGTCCATTAGTGTTTTACCGTACATATCACGCAGGAATTGCATGCCGATCGCGTTGAGTTTGCTGCTATCCTTTTCTTGACACGTCCAGGTCTTGCTACCTTTCAGGACAGTTGGTGCTAGCACAGACTTATATATTTATACATCCTTACTTCCAAACACAATGATAACTATAATTGTAAAATCTGCGTATTGCTTGCGAATACGATCTCAGTCATTATGGTTGCAGCAGGCCTCGGCTTTATACTATCCCTGTTGCAAACATGATCTCCTCGACCAAATTCGCGGGACCACCCAGTCAGTCCATATTCTTTTAGGACCTCCCAAAGTTTAGTTCTATTTACCTTGTCGAAAGCCTCTTCCAGATCAACAAATGCACAGAAAACTCTTTTGTTTACTCTTTAGGCTTTTTTCTGTGATCTGTCTCAAGCTAAATATCTGATCTGCACATGATCGCCCTGGCATAAATCCTTATTGAACTTCCCAGATTTTTTCTTTTGTTACTCCCATGACTTCATTGATAAGTATTTTGGTGGATATTTTGCCCACAGTACTTAGGAGGCTTATCGCTCTAAAATTATTCATAAATTCACATAGCCACACAAACAAATATCCGCCACAGACCTTAAGCATTTCCTTAGGCATCCACATCGGCAGACCTATCATTCTTCAGTTCTTCAATTATGGAAATAATGTCGTCGATACCGATTCTGCTTCCGCCACCTACATCAGTAAAGTCTAACCTATCCTTGTCTGTGTCACTGTTGTTATGCTCTGTGGTTTCACCTTCATACAGCTTCTTGAAAAAATATCTCTTACAGTCTTTAACTTTTTCCGAATCCCAAGCCATTTCACCATCAGCATTCCGTTTTGATTGTATCTTTGCTTTCTTTTACTAGTAAATTAGCTTTACTCTTCTTATCCCTATAATCATTTAGAGACTAGTCCCTTTCTTATCGCTGAGACCTCTAACATTCAACGTTCTCGAGTACGCTTCTTTCTCCTCGTTGACTACTACGCGTATTTTGTCATTCCCCCACGCATCACCAGACTTTCTTCCTACAGTCGCAGTACCACACTTCCGATGCACTCTCGAAGATTCCACTCCGCAGTATTATCCATGCATCCTCTACATTTTCGTTGCCTTATTCTGTTTCCCGAACTTCTTCGTGATGCCCTAAATATGTATCCAGCTTTTCACGATATCTTATATACTTTTGATTTTCGCAGATTTTCTTTTCTGACTCGCGTCTGTTTCAATTATCTAATAAATTTTCTACTCCATCCTTGACCTAGGTTTGTTTTTGAAACTATGAAATAGTGATCCGATCCGCATTCAGAACCTCTCATAGCACTTGTATCTTTCATAAGGCCTCTCAGTCTTCTGCCCGCTACAACAAAGTCGATCATACTATGGCTTTCGCCGCTGCACCAAGTATACATGTGTATCATTTTGTGCCTGAACCAGGAGTTTGTAATAACCAAACCCTTTTTTAAGCACAAGCTGATCAATTCTTCTCCATCACCATTGATTTTTGGGTCTCCGAAATGACCAAGTTCTCTGTCAGTAACTTCGCGTTGCACAGCAACCCAACCGTTCATGTCCGAATCGCATTTTTCTATTGTATCATTCAACGAGTGCCAGAAGGTGTCTTACCTTTCTACTGTCACCATCTACGGGAGCATAGCATGCTACGATAAACAGTCTTCTGATTTCTTGTCTACTCCCGGCCGAAGTTCGAGACCATTCTCCACCTTATTAGTCTCACATCCCCTTTTTGTATTTCCGGTACGCACAAAATATCTAACTCCCTTATGCGCATAGTATCCCCCAACTTCTTTGCCTTTAGATTATTTACATCTCTGGCATTCTACACACTCAGTCTCCATTCATCACCTTAAACTTTTCCGGGGGCAGGCGGTCCGTTAATAAAAGTGGCAGTCCTGTCCTCCGAGGCTATATTATAATTTGTAGTATTCATTGTGTAAATCATCCGGCCTAGCACTAAATTCAAGCGAGAGAATTTTTTTAACATAGAGTCAATTCCAAAGAAAAAGCTGATTCGTCAAAGGTGGTATATCAATGTATAACGTCAGTCGCACCAATCATCAGTCATCTAGAATCTTGGTATAATTTGGGAAAATTAGTGTGTACAAATTCAACAGTTTTCTTCTGAATAATTGAGTATCGGGAAATGAATCACTATTTAGCTTTAATTGTTTTATTTACTCAAACGATGATTCATTGTCCCACACTAGTTTTTATAACTGCGCCGTTGAGATCATCGCCTCGTCAGAAATTTCAATACATACTCTTCCCGGAATCTTTTTTTTTAAATTTGATATGTTAAACAACCACTCAATCCGGATAATCAATTCAATTTTCCTCAATTCTACATTGCTCTTGTTTTTTTGAATTCATTTTAATCTTTTCGACCATAATTTTCTCAAAAAGTGACTTGCGAAAATGGAACTTTGACAATCCATTCATCTCTTATGATTGTGTCCTGAAAAACTATTCATTTCAGAATCTTGGAATCCTAAACTGCATATAATTGAGGAGTTCTGGACAAGAAGGCGATAGCCTTTAAAAATGAACTTGAGTGTCTACTTACAGTTTTTACCTCAGTTTGCAAATTTTTCATCAAAGAAATAAAAAGTGCGCTTTTTTATGATTGGTGAAACTACGTTTTAACATTAAACTCGCTGTATATAACTTTTTTATCAATAAATTCACTAATTTCTTTTTGAGTTTCATTTGTGACACTCGAGCAGAGGTGACAAGATTCAATAAACGGTTAACATGTGCTTTCTAGTCCACGTTTTTTCAATCCGAATGAAAAACCATATTTTCAGACCTTCACATTAAGAAAGTGATCGAGGAAGTTTGAGCTACTACAAACTTCTTATGGAAGAATTTTTCGCATATGTGTTTATTACGAGCGCGCAACGCATGATTACAGGATTCTTCAAGGAATGCAGAGATGATGTCCAGTGCGAGGAAGAGGTTGAAGCAAACAATGGGTAATCTCTATTGTGGCGCGTATTAAACTCGCTTTATTAAAAGAACTAAAAATCCTCTCAAGTTGAGATTTTCCGAAGTTTGTTGTAGCTCAAACTTCCTCGATCAATTTTTGAATGTAATGATCTAAAAACAAGGTTTTTCATTCGGTCAAAAAATACATGAACGAGCAAGATTGAAAGACAACTTATAAGCCAGTATTGGTTTTGAGTCACTTGCAACATTTATATTATGCAAGGAAGAGCTGTGTTTCTGATGGCCCTCTTGTAGCAGAAGAAAAAGTAATTTTTCTGTTTGTTTTATTTGGTTATGCAAAACTTTCTCCTTTCTCTTGGAAAATTGATAAGCAAATTCCAAAATAGTTTGAAAATGAGAATCTGGACAACAAATAAATTACAAGGTTGAATTATTGCTACGACGTAGACTACCATCAAACCTCAATAGGACAGTCGCCACTAATTCTACCTAATATATAAAGAATCAGAGGACCCGATTTACCTTTAAGACCTTTCAGTGCATATATAGAAGTGGAGACTGGGTTATTAGAGGTGAAAATTGTTTTCATTTACAGTATTGCGAGAGAGAAAAAATTTGAACTGTTGATGTATTCTCCAAATATCCTGACGATAGTTTTCATTTGCTAAAAACTTATACTTTTCATTCCTTTTTTTTTTTATAAAAAAATGTTACCCGTTGAAATTTATAATTATTCCTGAATTTACGAATTCCTAATCATCCAATTATTGATTCATCAACTGATGACTGGTTTTTTATATCTGGATAGTTTTTCAAATCAAGAAAAGTATTCTTGGTGATCGCACCTTTGTGTTGAAGTCATTTCAACTGAACAGTGAATATTATGATAATGGTTCGCACACAAACAAATGTATGGAATGTATATCTCAATATACATCAACAGTCTGCGTCCAACTGAAAATGTATGCTTGTATATGATTTTCGTTTGAAAAAATAAGTATTATACAATGGAATCAGGCTGAAGACCTTGGAATGACGTCATTTCCTGGCCAAATAGTTTATCTAAATTAAAAATGTTTAAAAACGATTTCGTTCCAGAAACAGTTGGTTCAACTCATCAGATGTTAGATCGCTGTAGCATGCAGCTATATACGATCAGAAAAATGATAGTATATATCATGTAGATCCTAGAAAACAAGTTTTCCGTAGGTAATTGGGAAGATTGTGCTCCGTCTCCTTCGCTGAAACATATTTGCGTTGAGCTTTTATTTTCATTTTTTCATTAATAACACCAAAAAAAAGCTTCTGGAATTTGTATCTGCATCTAGATAATTATTTCTATAATTAGAAATTATTCATCGATAATTACTAATTGAAACATTCATTTTATTATTTTCTAGAACAACTTATCGGACGTGATTCGAAGAATTCAAAAGATCAGGATGTTGCGGCCTATTCATGTACATCTTCTTACATTTCTCTTGGAGATATTTCTGTTGCCAAGACTATAATCGATTATGACGGAAACGAAACATTGGACATCAAAAAAGAAATCATCCGAAGTATGACTAGATTTGTACCTCAAATATCTTAATCAAAACTGTCGAGTAAAAAAATGCTACTAACATGTTGGTACATTTTCAGATAATGAAATACACCAGAGTAGAGAGCATAATTTTCTTTCTCAAATAAATCAACTAGAAGAAAAGTGTATAAAACCTGAAATTTTCTCTGACAATAATTTAATTACCAAGACTCCAATCGAATACGCCCCTGATGCCGAGACATTGGATATCAAGAAAGAAATTATGCAAGGTATGAATAGATTTGTCATTGGAATATTATAATCACGCAGAGAAAATTCGTTTAGTAATAATTACAATAAACTTGACTAAAATTCGGATTTTGATCCAGCGTTGTACCAGGATTCATATGAGAATCTGCTTAAAGCATCTCGTAATAGAGCATTTACCGAAAATGCACGAAAGACTATTATCGCGAATCGGACAAGTCACAATACTCCCAAGGGCCCGTCCCGAATATGCAAAAAGATCGAGAATAACACAAAACTCTCTCGCTATTCTATTACGTACAAGTCGCATTACTACCCGAAACACGCTCACATTCACATGCAATTCAAAAATACATTCGCAACTGTAGTAACTTACAAAGCCAAACTATATGATGCAAACTCAAATAAATGGTCACTAATACATACACTACCATTTCGTTTAGATCGACGGGTTGAACGAACGATGCGAGAAGTGAAGTTTAAAATGGTTCTCATATGTACTAACTACAATTAAACTGCTTTTGGATCGACTGTTTTTCTAATGAGACGAGAATGAAAAACTGTAGATTATTATGGGAATATGACATTTATCTTGTTTCCTCAATTTTTTTGTCACTACATCTGAATTTTGAGCAAACCTACTCTAATGGGTACTCAAAAAAATTTCCCAATGGAAAACTGTTAAAGAAAAAACTGCAATTCACATTTTGATAAATTTTCAGTTACTGAGGTACTCCACAGTGGAGAGAACAATCTTTTTGATGCAAGGAATCCATCAGACGCAATATCTATTAATGAAGAAATTTTTTCTGGCAATAGCTCTGCTACCAGGACTCCATTTGGATACAACAATGACGGAACATTTGATATCAAGGAGGAAATCATTCAAGGTACAACTAGATTTGTAGCTAAGATATCTTGAGTAAGACTTTAAAATAACAGATTGCAGTTTTCATTTTGGTAAATTTTCAGATCAAGGAACTCCAGGTAAAAAACGTAATAAAATATATGAGTCGAAATCGTGTTTCGTAGATAAAAAGATACTGATAATTTGGCTGTAACTGACGAATCACGGACCCGTAAGAGCGCGAAAAATCGGAAATCAAGACATGAACCGGGGAAGAACTATAAATTTATAGTTCGAAAACTCGTTCGAATCGAAATAAAAAAATCTCATGCTCCCTAATGCAAAAAGTTCAGTTAAAAATTCTGCGGCAAACGATTTAAAAATAAGAATTTCATAAGTCGCCATGTTTATCTGTACAGACAGCAAGAACGAGGCAATCAGCAAGGCGTAATTGCGACAAATGTTCTCGAAGTAACACCAGGTTAGGGGGGTTGAATCGACATGAACGTGCAAAACACTGCAGGCAAATCACGATTCACTTGTGATTTTTGTGGATTCAAAACGAATTGGAAGGGTAACTTGTCCAACCACATAACTTCGCGCCACTTACAGATACCAGAAACAAGTCATTATTGCGAGAAATGTTCTCGGAGTTACACTCTGTTGGATAGTTTCCAATTGTCATAAACGTTTGTAACATGCAGCAGTTGAACCACAATTTATTCGCGATTATTGCGGACATAAGGCAAATAGGAAAAGTAACTCGTCGTTTCACATTAATGCGCATCACATACAGACATCGAAAACGAGGCATAATTGCGACAAATGTTCTAGAAGTTACAGTTGGTTAACACATTTATATCAACATATACGCACAGAACACGGGACAGTCAAACTTTAATTTACTTGCTACTTTTGCGGGTATAAAACAATTCGAAAGGGTAACTTGTTCAGAACACATTACATCACGTCACTTGCAGACGTCGAAAACGAGGCATTATTGCGACAAATGTTCTCGAAGTTACACTCTGTTGAGTAGTTTGAATAAACATAAACTTTCAAAACTGCATCAGTCAAACAATAATTTACATGTGATTTTTGTGGATTTGAAACAAATTGTGAGAAGTTCAATGCGATTTTGTGCTCCAGAATATTGAACTCCTGCAAAGTGAAATATTTTCTGTCCCACATTGCTAAATTCAAAACGGTTTAATGGAGGATAATATGGAAGGTATGTAGATCACTTTAATATAAACAACTTGTTTGAAATATTATATATTGTATGTTTAAAAGAGTATTACGGGTGTACGTTCCAAAGGCGTATGTGATTCTCATAACCTAACAAAAAGTATCAAAATAGTTACTTTCACAGGATATTTCGGAACTCTGTACAGTGTAGAGTGTTACTAATGTTATAAAGATCTGAAATCGATAAAGACTTGCTGCGCGTCCCTGCAGACCTGGCTTCGGGAAACAAAAATTGCTTGTGTCGCGTGACATTCAAACATTTTTCCAGCGCATAATCATGAGCTGATGTTAGACTAGCCTTTCCCCTCACCCAGAAAACAGTTCTTTTGAGTTGAAGACGCATTTATTATTATTTTTATGATTTAATTTATTTCATTATTATTAATAAGATTAATTAACCGACAGCAGTAGCTTTGTGGTAACTTCCGACTTGGGCGGGATCTCGAATGTCGAGCATCAGCAGGCGCGGTTAGCGCTCGGGTGGGTGACTGCTCAGGATTCTCGCTTAGTCGCGTTTTCATTACGTTTAACTACTGTCAAGCGGGAGATTTGACGCCGAGAATTGGTGTAGGCATTCGATGCTATTGAATGTCTACATCGAAACTCGTCTGTCGATAATTGACTGCGCTCAGGAGTTTTGGTTTTCTGCAGATTTCCTCTCCTCTGACCATATGTTCAGGCAAATGCGAGCGTTTAAAATTAAAAATCCGGCTGCAGACGGTAGGGGTTTCAGAGATTTGAAAGAAATCCCTCAGGATTGAGTACGTCAGGCATTGCTTGGAGGCTTATTATGAGAGTTGGGGTTATTGGGGATTTCGGGAAGGGATTT
>WSXT02163533.1:0-10005 GCA_011762715.2 Neuroterus valhalla | reverse complement strand
TTCAAAACGTTTTCAAAAAGTTTTGATGACTCAAAGTACCAAAAATCAGCGGACATATCCAACGTTCTGAAAACGTTCTGAAAACGTTTTTTTTACCAAAATTTACAAGCGTTTTAACGTTTCGCAGGAAACGTTTTCAAAACGTTTGCAAAACGTTTTGTGCTATCCGGGGAATGGCGTAGCATATCTCTTTTTCCATTGCAGACAATATGTAGGGTTGCCACCTTTACGAAATTGAATAAAAATAACTCACGAAATCCAAAGTTCATTGTTTGATTTTCGGCCAGTTTTCCAGGCCCTTTGAATCACATCTCATCTCATCTTGGGGTGTCACAGTGGTTCAAAGGGCCTAAAAAGCTGGCTATGAATAGAGATGTAGGTCAATTCGCTTGAAACTCAATTACCAGTGGTTTTCGTGCTTTCTGGATTCGAATTTGATACCAAATTTGTGCCAAGAAAAATGGCGGATTAAAATGGCCACCACTTTTTCGAAAAACTGAAGGGATTCGCACAAAATAACGTTTACAGGGGATTTCGTGCTCGCTGGATCCGAATTTGATATCAAATTGGTAAAATTCAAAATGGCGGATTGAAAATGTCCGCTACTTTTTCGAGAAGCTGAATGGATTCGCATAATTCTTTTTTCCTGTTGAATCAGTTGAAAATATGATATTTCTTCCATCTCGTTTTCAATAGGCATAAAAGCTTTTTCAATGTAATTTTTCATGTGGCTAAATTTCAAATTCAGCTCCAATTTTTTCCTCGGAAACAAAAATCTGATCAAGCTCCGATGTAAATACATCTTTGACATATTCGAAAATTTTCCGCCGAGTTAATTCGTGAAGGTTGTTAATAGACAATATAAAATATGAAATACTAAATAGTTCTGTAATTTGGTTTTCTAATAATTTCTTTATACACATTATATTGTCAGCGTGTAGTTTTTGAACTTGCAGCTAAAAACTTGCAATTCCAACATGTCTTTTGCTCTAGTTTATTCTATACATTTCATTCATGAAGTCTTATTTCCAGAACGGACATAGAAAATTTATTTTAAATTAGAAAACCTAACTTACAAAGTTGAATCAGCGAAATTACATTTTCAAAGTTAGGTATCCAAGTTCGAAAACTTAATTTCAAAAGCATCGATTCAAAAACTTCGTTCTTTATGTTTTTCATTATTGAAATTCATTAGTCAATGGGTTATCAAAGAAATTTCATTTCTTAGGAAATGCGAACGATTTTCTTCTCGAATATTTCAAAAATATAATACATTACAAATAAAAAGTTCAGAGATTTAAAGAGGTTGTTGCAGCATTTAGCTAATGAATCTTTGACGCGAAATAAAATATACAGAAAGTGTACAAAATATGAAAATACTACATGCACGTATCCAAAGTTCAATGTTTGATTTTCGGCCAGCTTTTCAGGCCCTTTGAACCACGTTCCGAAGCAATATCAGAAAACAACCGGCGAGCGAAGATAAAATTTATCTGAGTTAAAAATCGTTCACTTTTTGAAGCTCCACTTTTTGGTTAAGAGAATTTCATCTTGGAGTGTTACAGATTTAAGAGTATTGCTTATCAAACTCAACTTCAAAGGAATATTATGTAAATTTCTAATCTCAAACATAAAATTAATTAATTTTTCAGTATTCACATCCTAAATAGGTAAATTCGAATCGATGGGTAATGCCAGCTAAACAAAATATGGAAATTCACATGATTAAAATTCGAATTAGTATTTAAGGTTTTTGTAATTTTTATTTACAGAAGTAAAAAATTTATGGAAAAATATTCTAGATCAATAATTTGATATTTGATTGGATATAATTATTATTATCTCCCGCAGTGCTAAGCCAAAGCTTGAATTCTATAATTTTCAGCAATGAATTTATTTCAGAAGTTACAAGCAAATTTATTAAACAAGTAATATTATAATTGTGAAATCACCTAACATATTATTCAATTTACTCTGTTCAATTAATAAAAAACTACAGGTGTGGAACCTCGGAAAGAGAAAGAGTTAAGCTTGACTTTTATTCTGAAATAGAATTGAGAATGGGGAGGACAAAGAGAGAGCTCATAAATAAACAGTGTTAAATACGTGTAATGTACATACTCTAACAACACTGAGACAATGCAAGTGAAACGAAGGGAGACAAAGCAGTGAAAGGACCAGAGTAAAGGAAGAAAGTAAACTCACTCGCTTTTACAGGTACAAACTTGACCAACAAACTTCAGTTGAACAAAAGTAGACAGAGGAATACTGGAATTTAAGGAATAAAATTATGTTCCACATGAGGCATCATAAGAAAGAGTGAAAATGGACAAATAAAACTGGAAATTAAATCATTCAAACTCTGAGGACAACATCCAGAAAGAAAGTTTCTGAGAATCGAAGAAATCACTGATTCGAATCATTTATTCCCATTACTGCGTGTAAATCTTTCTGATTGTAAAAAGAGTTTTCAGAAGAAAAGAAGTGAATAATTCTACAGATAATGACGATGATCGACGTATGGACACTAAAAGAAAGGATAGCAATGATGTTGTTAATAATTGTAACAATAAAACACTGATCTAGAAGATCCAAAAAAGTTAGAAGACACAGATAATAACGGTTATTATTAGTTCATGTGAAATTGATAGTATTGTTAAGACAATCAGACTCTTATTGCTCTCACTACTTTAGAGGGTAGAAAAATACTTCCAAGGCTTACGATTTTCTCAAATCTCCTCATTTCTATTGTATTTTTCCTCTTGATATCCTTTTCTCTAGAGAACTCAAATATTACGAGCTTCCCCCTCTTATGTATTTATTAAAGCGACAATTGAACGAAAGAGGAATTTGAAAAAATGGATTAACATTGAAAGAGGTAGGAACGTTTTTTGTACATCTCATTTTCTCAAGTCGATACAGGTCTGGTATTCGGGAAATTTTCGTGCGTGTTTGCGAGTGGAGAAAAAACATTTTTCATGAAGAAAAGTTAGAGATACATTGCATTAAGTAGAAGTAGATGAAGCATGATTTTTATTTTTCCTGTGGGATTTCTGTGTGCTTTATCATTGAAATGAGGAGGATAGTTTTGTTAGTGGAAGGGAGGCCAAGCAGGAATGACTTTTCGAAACATTTCGATCACAAAACTTTCGTAACAGGAATTTTTATGCGGAAAGTTTCACGGGACATTGATTTTTATCTTTGTACCGTTCTCGAGCGAGAGTTTTAAGGAAAAGTAATCCTCGGTTTATTGATCAAGGAATTAGAATTTGTCGGGAAAGTAAGGGAAAATGTGGGAGGAGATTTTTATTTCCTATGTTTTTATTAATCTTATCAAATCAAGGTCGAATTCGCAGAAGATAAATATCCATCTCATAAAATCTTCTTCAGATGTTATGCATTTCACATCAAGGGAATCTCAAGATTGTGTTGAAAAGTATTTTCTTCATATGTACTATAAATCTGAGTAAAGTCGCCCATGCATAATAAAGGGGTTGACCAACCAATGCGCATAAAATTTGTTTCAAAATAAAGTTTGATACGTCTTCTAATTGACACAATTGAAAATATTATTCCCACCCTCGATAATATTATATAGAATTGTTAAATAAAATTATAGGAGGAGGCCACTTTGCCCTTTATGAGCGACTGTATCACGTGTTATGATCTCCGCTGTATTTCTATTATTGTTGCCAAATTGTATCCAGTTGACTGTTTGAATGAATTTATTGAAAACTTGATATTGTGCTCTTCCAAAATTATTGAACATGTATTTTTTATATTTAATTTTCCAAAGATTGTGTAACTTAATTTTGATGTGAGTATATACTCAAATTGGTAGTTAAAACTGTCTCTTTAAAAAAAAATTGGTAACAGATGGAAGCCCACTTATACTTATAGTAATACTGATTTGCATTTGCACACTTTCACATACACAAAACCCAAAAAGACAAAACTACTGAGAATTTGATGAAAGGAATAGTTAGGGGAACTGTAAAAATCAATAGGTTTATCTGAAGGTTTGGAAATTCAATATTTTTCCACATCATTGGTATGAGAGCAATTTTTTTTTGAATTCTTCTTACGCTCTAAATTCCTTGGACCGGAATCCGGCAAGCGGGATCTAAATTTTCAGGGATCCAAAATCTAGATTGCGCTAGTGTTACGAACAAGCAAGCACTGATCCGAACTTGGGCTTGAAGGTATTACGCTTGCCCGACGCACCGGTCCTCTCATTGGCCACCATTGGCCGCCCTTTGGCGCTTGATTCAGAGCGAGCAAAAATCAAATATTATTATAAATAAAATAGATAATTATTATGATTCGCACATAAATGTCAGAAATGACGAAATTTGTTATTAAGGTTAGAAATAGAATAATAATAATAACAATGCGTATATTTTAAGAATAATAGATTATTTTTGCGGAATATAATGGTAAATCTTTCTATTATTCACAAAATATACGTATTATTATTTCATCTATAACCTCCTTTTCAAATTAGGTCGTTCCTGACTTTAATTTGCGAATCATAATAATTATCTATTTTATCTCCAATAATAGTTAATTTTGACCGTTTCGAATCACGCGCCGAACGGCAGCCAATGGCGGCCAATGAGAACCGCTGCGTCGGGCAAGCGCAATACTTACATGTCCAAGTTGGGATCGCTGCATGCAAGGAGGTTGAATTTTTCAGATGCATTTTGATTTATGCATAGAAGTGATTTTACAATTGTCCTGTGAAGCAAATGCTGAATAGTTAGTATTAAAAACTATCATTTAATAAAAACAAAGTGTTTAACATGAAATTTTTATCGTGTAGAGTGAAGAAGTACGTTCTTTGTTCAGAATATACGGAAAATGTGAGTAATAGACAATCAGAACTAAAGTATCAAATCTAACTTAAAATTTTAAGGTTATACTTTTCTATATATCGAATCTTTCATGTAATAATTGATATTCGATGTCTCTGAGTTTATTTTTGTGCGAAAAAAGTTGATTCAAGATTGTAATTTACTAAAACCTAGAGGATGTGGTATATGATGAAAATTCCGTCAGAATTATTTTGTTTCCGATAGAAACATTTTTGCATTGTTTACTTATTGCTTTGAACTGCAAGAGAAGAATGATCGTGCTAGTTCACATTTCGACCGCATTAGAATTATAGATGGCGTGATGCAATTCTGCGGTTCCCAATATCCCTTGTCTAAGATCGGACCGGAAAACGATTTCCGGGTCCATTGGTCCAGAAATTAAGTCTATTGGACCAGAATTCTGGACCAAAGGATTTGGAGTGTTCAGTTAAATCCTTCGGGCAACACTTGATTCATTGATTGTCTGGATAATGAGATATTTCGATCTACAAAAACTTTTCTCATTTTCACAGAAGTACAGTCAATCTGTCACGAAGAGGCCGTTTTTGGAAAAAAATACCATAAAATATTTCATTGCGGAAATCACTAGAAGAGCATCCAAAAAGCTTAACCTGAAAAATTCGGGATCGCTCAGGGGCGAGTTTTTGGAAAACTCAAAAAGTTTTTGGATATAATACACTTCGGAAATGGTAGATTTTTGGGAGAGTTTGTTAGAAAAAAAAATGTTGGGGGCACATTTTTGTACAGCTCGTTTGATATAAAATTTTGGAAACCTTCTGAAATCACGTTCAATACTGGGACAGCATCATTTCGGAAAAAATTAATAATAATGAATAATAATTATAATAACATGATAGCATAATCTATAATAACAATTCATTAAAATTAGGAATAGATTGAAAGTCCTACTGACCAAAAAATAATTCATTCAGTCTGAAGGAATGATTTATCATGTATTCACACTAACGTCGCCCTCGGCCGAAACACTAGGAAATTCTACGGTGACAGGTTCGTCACGCTATAACCTGTGAATGGTCAAACGGACGAGAAAAGTTTTTATTTGAATTTTGTAGGTTTTTTGTGGAAAACAACTTTCTCTGTGACAGTTTTGCAATGAAAAAATTTCCTCTGTGCCAAAAAGCGATAAAACGCTTTTTTGGTACTAAAGCGCCATCTATTAATTGCACTTTTCATCGAAGCATGTCGACTCAATTGGGAAGTTGTGAAAAACATTGTCCCCAACATTTTAGGTTCCTAAAAATTTTCCCAAAAACCTACAATTTTCGGAATATATCAAATCCAACAATTTCTGAGTTGTCCCAAAAACCTGCCCCTGAACGATCCCGCATTTTTCAGGTTGAGCCTTTTGAATGCTCTTCTAGGGATTTCCGCAAAAAAAAATTTGATGGTATTTTTTCCCACAAAATTTTACAGATTGGCAATGCTACAAGGATAATATGCTTAATTCTTCTAAGGATAATATTTATCGGTTTCTTTATTGATTTTTTCGTTCTCAATAAAATTAATGTTTAATAAATCAATTTTCAATAGGAAGTTATAAAACTAATTTAGAAATTTGCAACTGGACGACAAATGAAATGATGTAAAAACTTCATTTTCGTAATTTAGAAATTTGGAAGAAAATTATAACTAGTAACAGAAACAAAAAATTCCCACCAATACGACGCCTTCTCTTACCTCTTTCTGATTACTAACAAGAAATTTTTTAAACAATGTTGCTTCTTTTCTTCATATCGATTATTTTTTCTTCGCAGGTAAACCATATTCAAGATCGTACAATTTTTCATCCACTTCTACTCATTTTTACAGTATTTAAACAATGCATTTCTAATAAAATCGATCCATATAAAGTATGAAATAAATTGATTTTTACACTTTCTGGAAGAGGCTCATCTGAGAAAACCGGGTTCCTGAGACAGGTCATTTTTTTTCCTTCCTAAAATTTTTTACCTTAAGGAGTTTTTTTGGAGCTGATATATGCAAAAGAACTTTATCCTAAAATTAACCAACTTTAGTTTTGGCAATTGCTTTTATTTCTCAGTTTGCTCCAAATCAACATCCCCTAACGTATGCAAGGAAACTAAGTTACACAATTTTTGGACATATAATCTGAAAAGTATCGAACTCGTAATTAAAAAAAATAATTCAGTACATGGGAGGACATGCCGTGAAATTTCTCATTCAACCGTCAATCATGTTCAAATTGTTAAATAGAACAATCATGATAAATTATGTTCGTTTTCAAATGGGTATGTGCATGAAATATCGACATTCCTCTTTTTCTCAGGTAATTAATCCAATCAATCTATTTTCTCTGAGTGAAGATTAAATTCCGTGACCTTTCCTCTAAAATCATGATCTTTGGATTCAAAACAGCAAATCCAGAAGATATTTTTTTTCGATATGAAAACTTGTTGGAAAACAACTTTTTTCAAATCTTTGACGCTCTTCGGTTTCAAGGAATTGTATGTCAAAAGTGTTCCTTAAGTGATAAACGATGTTACAACAGGAAAAAAGTTGTCCCCAGAATCCCAACGCGTGATAATACATACATACACACATTGTACGAGCGTTTTGTTATCATGTATTTAAAAAACATTGTAAGGATGTAACGTATCGAATCTACAGTTAAATGTTTATGATAAAATTACGGGTAATTAAGAAATTCTAGACTTTTTCTAACTAATCGATTGTACGATGGACTTGTGCCAATCCTTTAGACTTATTACCTAAGCAAAATATTGTAAAATTGAGAAAAAAGCTGTTATCCTATTAAGTCGGCTTGAATATTATATCTGATTAATATATACGCATTCTGAAAGCGAGATAATTGCCAAAGAAAGTTGCTATTCGCTTATGTATGTGTCAGCAAAAACAGGGATAAAGCAGCGAGAAAGGATACATGTATTTGTATGTATGTTTGTATGTGTATGCGAGGGAAAACGTTTTTGAATTAGAGGGAGAGTACGAAACATTTAAATAATTGTCGTACGTGCTTTTTAATACCTCACCACGACGATTCCGATGTATAGATCGAATTTTAAATTTCCGATGGAAAACTTTGTTTCTGTGATTCATTCATTCGAAATTGTACTACCTGATTGTGAATCAGAATATATTTAATATTTGGAATGCCATCTTTTGTAATTATAAATTGTTAAATCTATGAATAAAAAAAAATCGACGCAAAAAAGGCCGATCCAAACATTATCGACAAATTGTAACTTTCTTGACGATTTCGATGATAAACGTTGGATGAACGAGTTTGGTATGGGCGGAAGAGAAGACTCCGTTTTTTATTGTGCTTCTCTCTCATCCAAAACTACGTCTACCAAAATAACGGAATTGCTCAAAAATCGTAAGTTTGCCCATAAAGTCAGCCTCGCGTTCTTCCAAACGTTATCATCGGAAGTTCGGTTTGATTGCTTAGATAGAAACAACGGGCTGTGTTTCGCCGTATACCACGTCTTCGTTTAAAGTGAATAATAAAGTGTCAACGTTATCGAATTAAAGTTAAAAAGACAATGTGCCCTTTTTGAAAATAAAAGGGACATACTGTGCTAAGAGTTTGCGCCTCTCTAAAGTTACGAAAAAAACACTCCAACAGAGCACTAGCCTTTTTGTAAAGTCGGACATGATCGGAAGACCACACAAAGTAAAAGAGAGAAACGACAGAATTATTGAGAAAAATGTTACCAATTTTCAACGTAGTTTTTGCACTTATGAGAAACTCTGTTCTCCCGCCTTCTAGTGGCCAAGAAACAACACCTAATTGGTAAATACTATAGTGTAAAAGTTCTTTTGTAAAAATTCTTTTGTAAAATAATGTTAAGCAAATTCTCGTCGTTTTTCTTTTTTGCAATGTGACAGATTTTCATGACTTTTGTGACGGGAAATAATTGAACAGAACCGCCCCTCTTACTCGATTATACTGTTTCCAGAATAACGATGAATCGGAATTATTGTAATAATAACGACTCGTATAAATAGTTCCAACAATGTAACTTTTATCGTGATCAGTGTTACAAATTCGGGTGTTGAGTTCTCAAAACAGCGATCCTGATCTAGAGGCCTAGATATTCCCGATCGCCAAAATCAAACTCCTCCGTTTTATTATCGGTAGTGATTTGTATTACTGTTGCGCGTCGATGACAATTGATTCGCTGATAAGGAATGATATATTATTACTTATACATATGTAAATACAACAGATAATATCCGGCGGTGACGCGAGACCACGGATATGCATTATACATAGTATATACGTATATTTGTCTTTTATTATCGAATAAGGTTTTTTTATGTATTATCGATATTATTGTCATGACGATGATTATAAATAATCACGAGTCAGATTGTGAGAATGTAGAAGAGGCGCGAATAAGGAAATAGGGACGGAGGCAAAGGGAGAGAAGTGAGAGGAAAAATTGTTTTAAATAAACAACGAATCACCGACAAATTTTGTTTTAAAGTACTAATCACTTTCATCTGCATATTTCTGAGTCTGCCCATTTGTTTTCTGAAGGTCCAAAGTAACTTTATCTTGGAGTCGATCAGCTTTTCAATTTTTATAATCTTTGGTCTTTTGGCATTTATTTACAGGAAATGTTGTGAGGCACATCTTA
Source organism: Neuroterus valhalla (assembly GCA_011762715.2). Classification (NCBI taxonomy): domain Eukaryota; kingdom Metazoa; phylum Arthropoda; class Insecta; order Hymenoptera; family Cynipidae; genus Neuroterus; species Neuroterus valhalla. Next base: position 485 of record WSXT02163533.1, on the reverse strand, counting down.
TGAAGATCCATTCCAGGTAATATAATGAACATTCTGTATTTTCTTCTGCAAAGTGACAAATCAGAAAATTTATATCCTATAATTAAGTTGGACAACTTATTTCGAATTACACAAAAGTTACACAACCTATAGTTGACAAGGTTGCATGTAGTCAAACCTGCCCCCTGCATCGACCATGTTAGCCCAGTAACGTTAGGTTTAAACCTCACAAAACTCTGCCTATGAACCGATTTTTCTGCAAACTTTTGCATTATGTTTCTAATAGTGAGTAATAAAAAGTTAAAAAATCAAATCTTGCCGCTTTTTTGAAAAAGGGTTGTTTTTTTTTAAATAAAAAAAACTGTGTATATAGTCAATTAACTGGAATAAATTAAGTGTCAAAGTCACAAAAATGGTATAAGATTGTACATTAGGGTTGCTGCTCCCAAATTTGAGGTTCAAAAAATTCAAAATGGCGGCTCAAAATTTTTTGACATTCAAAAAAA
>WSXT02163522.1:0-10005 GCA_011762715.2 Neuroterus valhalla | reverse complement strand
GCGGCCCCTGTCTGCACCCGACTTTCAAACTTTTGTTATTATTTCGATACACGTGTATAAAAAAAAGGAGCATCGAGGTTGCGAATGTTTGTATATGTATCTTACTGTTTTGCCAACATTTTGTCCAATTTCCAGATTTTTTGTAATTCTTATGAAGAAATCATACTAAAAAACTTAAAAAAATGGCAAAAAAATATTTCCGTAACATAGTCCTCTTGAAAATTAGAGAAATAAAACATTTTTTGCAATTTAAACAACGTTGTGTGCATCACAAACTTCTGCAAAATTTTATAGTTTATTTTTGTCTATGTAGAAACGTATATTTGCATTTTGAAAACTTATGAAATTATAGTCAATCGATTGTCTATATCCACTGGCCTAATTGAAAATAACCAAACTCTTTCGAAAATTTCCGAGGCAAAATGCTTTATAATTGAATAGTTATTTTTAGATCTTATAGACTCACCATTGAAGGAGTAAAAATAAATGTTGTAATAAACCATGAAAAATTGTATAATATTTTGCAAAAGATTGTTTTATAATAACTTCGAAACTATATTTCGTGACATATGAGATACAAGATGAAAAATACAGAACTTCAAATCGATAAAGCAGCAAAAGCTGTGTTAACTGAAGAATAAGAAAAAAATTATTCTAAGTTTCAAGCTCCTAATTTATAAATTTTAGATACAACAGTTGATAAAATGATTACAAAGAATGAAAATTGGTAAATGGAAAAATCACAACAAAATTATAAAATTAAAGATGAAAGATATTTTTTAAAAATTCAATATAGAATACGAAAAAAATTTACGGAATGAGTGATCAAATAGCAAAAATAACTTAACTATTAAATCCATCAATTCTTCAAAAAATTCATTTGTTCAAACAGATTGATTCAAAACAACTTAATCAATACTAAGAACATATTTGTTTGTATACAATGAGGTTGTTTATGTTTATTAACTCAAAGTTGAAATTAGAAATAATTCATCCAAACAAATTGTTCAAGGTAGTTGTCTCGTGACAGCCACATTCGAAAGTTTACGCTCAGATAGATGCAATAATTGACAAATTCTCTCCTCACCATTGGTGAACAATTTTAATTGAGTGTGCACAACCGCGTAACAGTAACAGCTTGTAAGGCAACGAAAATACTGCCCACTCCCACTATGTAACACGCGAGAACAGAAATGTAATTTTTAGCAGCATTATATCTTTCATACCGTACGGTCAATAATTTTTATTTTCAAAAATTCAATGCACACGGTATTTTTCTGTATATCTTCAGTTTTTAGACTCAATGGTAAGCTTCGTTTCTACACTAGACTTTGTAATGTGGTGATTGCCCGTGTTAGCTATTGGAGACCTCTGCAAAAAGTACTAAACATAATTGATCGTATTTGACTTTTGAAACGATCGAATCAGCTGGATAGGGTATGAATTGTTAGATAACAATATTTTCTACATATTCTGAAAATTTTAGACATTCCGTAAGTAGGGTCCCATTTCGGCACAACTACCTTAAACAAATTTATGTTGCAAAACTGATAGCAAATTTAAAATCAGCTATGCCTCAAACTCCTTAAATTCTATACTATTGATCTCGTTCATGACTCGAAATCTTATATGCACGAAAGGGTTATACAATTGAGTTTTATAAGAACTTGATTTCATCATATTTTGTTTAAAATGAGTTTAAACAAATTATTTTCAAAAATTTAATTCTGTGAGTCTATTTGTAATTCAATTATAAACATTACTGGTTTAATTTTGTTTGATTTGGTTAAGATTCGCGACCTGTAGGTGGTTTTTGATAAAATTATTGATATATCCCTAGCGTGTGGTGGTCGCTTACAGAATCACGTTACCTTTCATCCTAACCTTTTCGATACATAAATTAACTTATCCAATTGGGACTTTGACGCCTAGTTAGAAATGTTTGCTGCTTTATTGTCCATTTGTCTAAATTCCTGGTAGCTAGACACCCTGCAGAAGCAAAAAATGGAATCCTTTCATCGGACCTAGTCTCCCTCGCGGATTTCATGAAATCCCTTGCTGAGGTAAAAGGAAATATACAAAAAGAAATCCCTTACCCATTGATTGAGGGCAATTACTGTTTGTATATGCGAATAAGTGACATTGATACTACATTAATAAATCATAGATTAATATACCGGGTTTATACGCCTATTCCAGATCCTCTAAAGTGCATGGTATCACAATATACAGCTCTCCCATTTCTCAATCTTGTGAACCACTACATTTTTGACGGAATACACGAAAGACCTTTTGCTTTATCAATAGAACACATCTCATTCATCAAAATTCATGAACAAAAATGTATAGGAAGAGGAGATATGAAATTCCGCAAGATCATTGACCCAATTAGAAATGTACAAGTGAAGGCACCTGTCTTGGGTGGTTAATTTCTCAGCACGTCAAACCTGTGATGAAAATATTTCTGGATAAATCCCAACTATTCTTACAGCTTTCGTAATAGATATCAATCGTATATATTACCTCTACATTTTGTTCGAATCACCATCTGATGCCCGACGGAGTCGGAAAATACCCCAAAAATTCGTGAGGCTTTAGTCGAAACATTGGAAGACCACTGAGAACGAAGCATTCACTGCGGCTACTCACTATTCCAGAGAATCACCCATCATACAGCACGAAATCCAATTCAACTTCTCCAAACTAGAAAATGATATATTGCAAACTAACGAATTACCACTTCCAATCTTTTCTAGCAAACACATCGATATCCACCAGTTGAAAGCTTCTGTCCATAACCTCCAGATGGCACAAAATGAATTCTACTCCTTCTCGACGTCTAAAAAGAATCATCCCTGGTGGACCTTTGGAACCACTACAATAAAAAGACTAGGTTTCACCAGTTCGGCAATTCTGCTGTTTGCAGCTCCGTAGAAATACGGACTAAGTCGAATTTTAAAAAGGACCCTACTTTTTACAACTTACGGGAAAGAGATCTACAAGTTTGAAGGTCCAGCTCACGTTATCCACGCACCCAAAGGACCCACAGCCACTAGAGCAGTCCAGTACCATATAGCTTCTGTGTCTTCACTCAAAAAGGACTTCGAGGGCGATATCTGAAAAATGATGGGGGGAACTGAGAAGGGATCCAAGGATGTATTCTCACGCTGACTCAGCATGAGACATCCCGACTATCCTCTCGGTACGAGAGCGCTTCCCATGCTGACCCAGCAATGCTCTCACGCTGACTCAGCAATGTCATCTAGCATATAACCCGACTGGCCTCCTGGCTCGAGAGGACTTCTCACTTATACTTTGTAATGGAAAGTCTGTCCAAATAAAGATTCAATTATTCAATCACGAGTCTCCACTACCGTTTCCCTTTCCCGGAACGAAAATCACCTTTTTCAAAAAACTAAAAGAAGAATCTTTCAGATCACACATAGAAGAAAAAAAATCTCTAAAGATCAACAGCAAGTGAAGATTTTAATAGATTTCTCGTTATATTATATTATCATCAGAGGAGATATTCGATTGAGAATAAAAATGTCGAGCCCCCTGTCCGAACAAACTGCGCGATACGAAAAAATATAATAGAACTAGAACTGGGCAACCAAAAAGGACCTGCGAATTTGTTATTAAATACTTCTTAGAAGGACGCGTAGTTCTCGTTTTATAAAAGAACAGCATTAAAAATGAAAAATTAGGTTTTTGTGCCAATGACACGAGCTAATAAAAAAAACAAATAGAAAAAGTTTTTCATCAAAAATGAGATTCAAATATGATAGAAATATTTTTTTGATAGAACGCGTGGTTTTTGTTCTATTCGTAAAAATAATATTAAAAATAAAATTTGACTTTTTTAAAGACAAAATAAGGTACAAGCTATATAAGCTAATATAAAATACATAGAATATATGAGAGTTTGAGCTAATATAGAGATGTTTATAGCGATGAGAATGTTCTCGTTGAAGCCGAAGAAGCATTAACAAAAGAGAATGTACGTCATCAAAATACAGTTGTCAAAGTTCTGTTTTTTAGTTTCAGACCTCTATACATAGATATAGGGAAGTAAAAAGACTGAGCGAGAAGCGCAAGAACCGTCAAATGCGCGCTCGAACTTGCGAGAATGTGTCCACGCCGCAGGCAGATTTTCACATTCTCATTAGAGGAGGTATCAGGTTTTTGTAAAATTTGACCCCCTCCGTTTTTGTCAAATGTCCACGTTTTGAGACCCTCTGAACGCAAGAAAGTTCTTTACGAATTTGTCTGTATTCATATATGTATCCATGTATCGATACGTGTATGAATGTATGCATCTATGGATATATGTAAGAATGTATGTATGTATTTATGTCTATCTGTAGGCACAATCTGAAAAAACTAATCTATCAGATTGGCCTTTGGTGTCGAAAACTGAAGGTCAAGTTCGTAAGGCAGCTACTCCAGATGAAAACTCAAAAAATGAGAGCATTTTCATTATTTTTAGAAACAATTTTCTTTGATATCTGATAGTTCTATGAACGGTTATTTATAGTATTATTGTCAGAGTTATAGCATTTCCAAAATTCAAAAATTCAAAAGGTAATGGGGATTCCAAGCGAAATGTCGTAAGGTATGAAAAAAGTGAGAGAAAAAAACGTTGCTTTTAGAGATCTACAAGATTATCATACCAAATTTTCGAATTTCCTTGAAAAATCGAAAATTCTTATTTTTACCGTCCAAAAAATAATAAAGAATTTAGAAATTTCATTTTTTGGTGAAACTATGCAAGATACGAGTAAATATAATACGACAAAAATTTTGCAGGCAATAAGTATCCACAAATATGTTAGTAGTTACTTTATGATAGGACGCGTGGATTCTGTTTTAGTCTCAAGAAAACAATATAAAAACTAAAAAAATTCAATTTTTTGTAGAACGACACATGCAATGGAAAAAACGAATAAAAAAAAGTTTCTCATCGACAAAAGAGCCACAAATGTGACGCGAACTGAACAAAGATCCCTAATCGGCCAAAAATCGATTCTCTGATTTTTAATGTTTAACATAGATTCGAACTTGCTTTTTGAGGTGGTAAAGTTAAGAAATTTCCATCAATTATAATTTATTTAGTACAAGCGTTGAAACATTGTCGTGTGGGACAGCACTCGAGACTTCTCTCTCAACACGTACAAATGCGCGAATGCCGTGACTGTGAGCCATTCCAGCGATCGTGAACGCTCGACTTCATCATGATGGTAGAGAGGGGAGAGGGGAAAAAATATGCCCTGTCCGAAGACGGCCGAACCGATCGAACTCACACACACAATACACCTCTACAAGTATGTGCGATATTAAAGAGAGAGAATAATCGGAAGAGTCCTATCGGCCCATCACGACTTCTCCTGCTTCTCCTCTAAAATTACGTTTGGCCGCTTGAGGGTCTTTTTTTAGATCGCGTCACAGATGTGTTACCAATCAACTTCTGACAGGATACGTAGTTTTCATTTCAATGATGAAAGACAACTTTGAGAATTGAAAAATTAATTTCTGGTAAAAATGACACGAAGAACGAAAAAAAATTAGGAGACAAAAGATATTCGCACAAAAAAGATCTATGGAATTCAATTGATTTTTTTTTAATGAGCACGTAGTTTTTGTCCGAACAGTAAAAAAATAAATAAATCATAAAAAAATGTAATTTATGGACGAAAGTCACAAGCCTTGAGAAAGAGCGATTCACAAAAGTTCGAACCTAGAAATGTGCTACCAATTTTTACATTCTCATCATAATGAGAAGATATTGGTTTTATGTGAAAATCAACTTCGGCGGATTCCATGGAATCTTCACGTTTAGAGACCCCCTGAATCCAAAAAAAAACTTGTTTGTTTGTTGTCGTTGTCGTCTTTATTTCGGATGACTTTCGAATGACTTATCGGATTTTATTGCGCTTTGATACACGTTTCAAGGGAACATGAAAAAAGGTCAAGTTCGTTGTCTAGTCTTTTTTGACCAACGGTTCCGGTTTGACGCATAGAAAAAAACACTCACAGTAAAAATTCAATTTTTCGATTAAACTATGGGGGATAAGAAAAAAAATTGTTTGACAAAACTGTTCACCTTAGAAGGATCTACAAATTCGCTGAAAGCTATTTTTCAATGAGACGCATACTTTTTGTTTCAATCGTGAAAAAAAACACATTTAAAATATAAAAGTCCAGTTTCCAGCAAAACTATACGAGGTACGAAAAAAATTTTACAACAAAAAATGTTCATTTCGGAAGAATATACGAATTCTGATAATTATAAGAACAAGACGATAAAAAAACATTCGTTTCAATATTAAGGATTGTCATGATTGGTAATATTTCAACGAATATTGAAGTATTCACGATAAGTAGAATACATACTTCGTTTTGCATCATCTGAACAAGAAGTCCCGGATCGAGGTGTATGAATCAATTTGATATACATTTATTACATTAGAGTTGAAGATAGCATGGGTGTTCCTGTTTTGGACAAATATTAGTTGAGTGCGAAGCTCGAGACACTCGATGAGAATATATTCGTTAAAGACGGAGAAGGTTTAACAAAAAAGAATTCATAATCATCAAATTACAGCAGCAAATGTTTCGCTTTTCAGTTCCATAAGATCTGTACACAAATGTAGGGAATTACAGAGACGGATCGCGTAGCGCAGAGTAGATACAAAACCGATCGCGGAGGGCGAGATCCAACAGACGCACGCGATTAGAATGCGCCAGCGCGGCGGGCAGATTTTTTAGGATAATTTTATGCGCTAATTGGTGTGCGACCCACTGTCCAGCACCCTCTAAAAAACGATGTCAAACTATATGTTTCCATGAGACCGTGGTTTCATTAAATTAAAATTGGCGCAGTTCTTTAATTGTTTTATCAGAAAAGAACATACCATCATTTTGTGTTGATATCTTGTCGGCCAAAGTTGTAGAAATTTCGTTGAAAAAAGAATTTTTTTTTTGAAGGAATGAATTTTTGAAAGGAAAAATTAATATTTTGCGCTAAAATTTGCCACGCTTGTTAAGGGTGACAAGGGACATATTTCCTGAGAGTTTGGAACATTATGCTAAATTATTGCAAAAACTATTGCATATTCGAAAATGGCGGTTTTTGATGGAAGTTTAATTATTCTTCAGACGAATGAAACTCAATGGGACTGTTCTTTCTTAATGAAAAGCTTTGCAATTCATAATCATTTTGTTCAAATTTTCGAATAAGAAGCTCTCAATATTGAAAAAATGCAAGTAACAATTTTAAAAACTGTATAATTTCCTAAGGAAGAAGTTGAAATAGTATCATTTCGACTCTCAAGAGTTAAAATGGAACAGCTTTTCTTTAACTGAATAATAACGAAGAAAAATTATTTAAGATTGAAAGTTCCAAATTAGGACCATTCTAAGTTTAGAATTGAATAATTTTTTATAGCACTGTGGCACTTAAATTCGCAATTAAGTAACGCCTATCCGTGACTTAAACAGGTTATTACGGCACCGTGCTTATGACCCTCGCTGACGCTCGGACCATAACTTCACGGTGCTATACTAACCTATTTTAAGTTATGCATAGACGAACCGTAAGTGCGAATTCAAGTTAGTCAGTGCTATAAAATGTTGTACGATACTTAGGTCACACTTATCGTAATGTATTATCAATAAGAACCAAGGATAGTTCAAAATTTAGAAGAATCAGGATGGAAACTATGAATTTGATACTCCATAGTTGATATGAAGTATCGAAATGGAACGTTTTTTATTGATCATCAAGGAACATTAAAACTAAATTATTTCTGATTATAGTTCCGAAAGTAGGACAATTACAAGAACCATTCAAACCCTTCGAAGCTTCTACTATTTTAAGTAAATTTAAATCGTTGAGTAATCAAAAAATTAGGGAATGATTAAGTATACTGTTAAAAATTCATCTTTTCGATTTTTGGTAGCAAAATTAAAAGTTAAAATTAGGAATTAGAAATTCATGGTTCAACATGAAAATTCAGAACATTGTTGCATACAATTTTTCCAACTCCTTTGGAATTCAAAAAGAATCTTCTATAAAAACCAAAATGTTGCCCAAGATTCAATTAAAGAAAAAAAAATTTTTCCATCAAGACCAAAATATTTCCTGAAACTTATTCATTTTTCTGTTAAGCATGAATATTTCAAGTGGAAAAAAATTGGCTGAACCGTTTTCGAAAAAGTTAGATTTTTTATTCAATTAATAGGAAGTCAGACATTCAATTCTTTCAATTACACAATTTAAGGCCATTTAAATTTTAGATACTTTACTGAATCAACCCTAGAGGAGAATAAATTCTTAAACCACCGCAGGGTCCGCCTGAGAGCAACTGTCATTCATAAAATGGTACATCTCCCAGTCTAACCGCGGTTAAATACACCTATGGCCATGTCTCAGAACGAGGGGCCGGAGAAACCCTTTTTCTCGGTTTCCTTGCCTTTGATGTTGTAGTCCGCCGGGGCTGAAAATTCGATCACGAACATAGTTCGGTCACGCTTGTCAAGGAGCACGATGTCCGGCCTAGTGTGTTGGATTGAGGCTATTGTCGAGAAATCGGAGTTCCATTAGATTCGGCACTTCTTGTTCTCAACAATAGATTCCATCCCCCTTGGAGCGTTCGGCACGACAGGGTCGCGGCCAACGCCACAAGAGCAACAAATATGGTGGTAAGGCTCACTTAAGCAGCATTGTGTCTGTACAAATACGTCGTTTCTGCATGGAAAGTTGTTTCAGAAAGTTTTTGGCCTCCGCATTCTGCACCTGGCCAAGGGTTTCAGCTGCCTTCTCCGCGGCTTTGTAAAGGAACGCTCCTTCCCCACTCCTTTCGTGATTCCTGACCATTGCCAGGAGAGGATCTTTACCGTTCGCGATGATATGAACAGTACTTAGGATGATTCGGTTGTATAGGCATTAAAGATTGAGAAGTCCGCGGCCGCCTTTACAGCGTGCGATGTATGAGCGCGGAACGGACGAGTTGACATGCAAGCTTTTCTTCATATGCATCATCTTGCACGTAGTAATACCAAGGGCCTTGAGCTCGTTCTTCGTCCACGGAACCACTCCAAACGAATAGAGTACAACTGGGCCGGCAAGCATGTTAGTCGCAAATATCTTGTTCAACGACGAAAGGTTGGATGACCAAATCCGTCGGAGCAGGTGTTTGTATCTGCTTCGGAGAACCTTCTCTACAGATGTTGTATCCTGAATGCGGCTTTCAGGCACGACCAGGTATTTGTAGGTTTCTCCAGCGCTAAGGTGTCTGATAGCACTTCGGTCACAAGCTCGGGGTCCCTATCAGTAACTGCTATTCTTCCACGTTTCAGATGAATCTTGGCACACTTATCCAATCCAAAGTCCATACCGATTTCTCGTGTGCACCTCCCGACGATACAAAGAACATCTTCAAGATGTTCTTCTTCAGAAGCATAGACCATCAAGTCATCCATATAAAATATATGAGTGACCTTACGCTCACGCACATTAGTTCCGCCACAGAGGTATCCACGAGAATCACGCAGTGCGCGAGATGAGGGTAATAGCGTGATGCAGAAGAGGAGAGGACTCATTGCGTCTCCTTGAAAGACACCTCTCTGGAAAGTGAACGGTTGGTAGTCACACGATGTTTTCCATAAGTGACTATATCTGAATGAACCTTCAAGCTTCTCAACAGACAGATGATAAAGTCTATGGGAAGTTGAATCAAAAACTTTCTGGTAATCAATCCAGGCCGTCGACAAATTGCGTTTGTGGTTTGCAGCATCTTTACAGACACGCCTGTCGATCAGCAGGTTTTCCCGACAGCCTGCTACGCCTCTTTTCGATTCTTGTTGTTCGTAAATTTCACTCCATACAGGTCCAATTATCCGAACAATCCTTTCATTCAGGATAGATGTAAAAGTCTTATACACCGTGTTCAGACAAGTTATTGGTCTGTAGTATCTTGAGTTGGACAAGTCGCCTTTCTTCGG
>WSXT02163521.1:0-23967 GCA_011762715.2 Neuroterus valhalla | reverse complement strand
CTTACAAAAATAAAAAATTCCATCTTCAAGCCAAACAATAAGAGACAAGAAGAGATAATTTATAGAAGAATTGTTCACCTTGAAAAGTTTCACAAGTTTTACATGAAATTTTTCCCAATACGGCGTATATATATATATATATATTTTTTTTTTTATCGTGACAACACTTCTTAAACAATGAAAAATTAAATTGGCTAGCCAAACTATGCGAGATGTAAATATCAGTGGCGAGTATTGTAATAAGGATGTGTTCCTTAAGGCCAGTAGAGCCTTAAGTGAACTTTATATGAAAAAAATTTAACAAAAAAAAAAATCTTCATAGAAGTGGAGGTTTTGAGCGTTTTGGAATGTTTGTAATTCTGTGTATGCATTACACTGTAAACTGAATCAAACAGGTATGAAGCCGAGCGCGAAGCGCGAGGTGTAAAAAAAAACGAGCGCGGAGCGCGACTTAAATACATTATCGAGCGCGAGATACGAATGACGCGCGCCCTAGGCGCGCTCAAACGTACGAGCCGTGCGCGCAACGCGCTATGAGAATGTGCCCGCGCAGCGGGCAGATTTTTTCTTTTTGGAATTATGTTCAAATAGAAATTGTGTATGTGCCAAGATTGAATTTTGAACCTTATTTATTTCGGACAAAAACTGTGGCCTCCAGGATGTACACTACACCGAATTCCAATTGTTACGCTTTATGGGCAGCAGCCGTTATCTTCCATGTTTCTCAATAAAAAAAATTTGGAAATTTTACAATTTCTTCTCATATATGTACAAAATGTCCACAAAGTATAAATAAATTACATCCATTCTTTCATTTCCAAAAAAAAATCACGAAAATTGTTACAAAAACTCCTTCCTAAACCTATCCCCCCCCCCCCTTAAATGGGACAAGTTTTCTCAATTGATGTATCAATTTAGTAGTTTTTTAACTCTGAAAAAACTAAAAGTGCTTTACAAGATACAAGTTCACAAACAGACAAATAGGTTTACAGGAGACTGGTGCCTTCTTGAGTCTACAACACAAACCTATCATAACTCCTCTTGTTCTAGCTTTGTTCTTATGATTTCTTACTTTCCCACTTTCCTTTGAATGACTGATGTTGAGTAGGACTGATCATACAGATGGACGGAACACCTTATGACGATTCGCCTGCTTAGTTGGAACCTGATTTCATACTAACAGAAGGATTTTCCATTCCAAGTTGGTAGTTTGATTTACAAATACATTTAATACAAATGTTGATGTGAGCGCAAGTAGAATTAGGACTTTTGTTGATGGAAGGCAGGTGCCCAAAGGCTTTCAGGCGATAAATGGAGATGCTCTTGTCGATAGTAAGATTACGGGTGTAAAAGATACCTTTTGTCACTCGTGCCATGATATTCTTGATACTCGCGAATCTGGATAATACATAGTTCTACTCGGAAACATGAATGGCTGGGTGGTTGTCTAACGCGAAGGTGCAGACAGGCTTGCTTATGAACAATACCTGTTTGAGGCAAAAAATTATACACATGTGTGCTTGGTGCAGGAGTAAAAGCACAACAGTATGAGAAATATATAAAGTAAAATACTATATGAGTTTTGGTTCCGGAGAACTGTATGAAGGTCCAGCCGCAGAACATAACAACGGATACTAAGGAGATGATATATCACACAATCTGGCCGTGGATGGAAAAAATAGAAATTATAACGATGACACTATATACGTTATTAGGGAACTGTATGATGTATGACGTTTATCGTCTAAATCTATATGGGGGAGGACAAAAGCGACTCTACTCATTATATAGCAATGAGCACACTGAGACTGTGAGTGGAAAATTCCCCAAAATACATGCAAAAAAACTTATGGCAATATCTGAACAAAGGTTACGAAAAGTACAATGTGGATTCATGCCAAGATGATCATTTGCGGTTCAGATATTCAGCTTAAGACAGGTCACTGATAAATGCTTGGGAGCAAGCAACAAGTTTTTTTAGAAATGCTTGGGAGCAAACAAAAAGTTTTTTTGTGCTTTGTTGGTCTGGGGAAAACTTCTGACTAGTTATATAGAGCCTAACTTCGGGAAGGTTTGAATGAGTATGGGGTAAATAGTGGGCTCGTGGGAGCAGTAAAAGCGATATTCAATAGTAGTAAAGCAAGAATGTCTTTTTTGCATGTTTATAAAGTGAGATAGTTTTAGCAGAAGCAGGTGAAGATTCGCAGAGGATGATGAGCGGACTCATTACTAGCATGAAGAATGTGGACCTTAAGATCTACGTCAACGGACGCCTGCTCGAGGAGATCAAAATCGAAACAACAAGATGTGATTCCGTACTTTTTACTTCTAGATGAGAGTCGACTCTAAAACTGCTACAAATTTCTGGGCTACCAATCAATTGGAAAAACCTCATAACATTTTAGGCTCAAAGCTTGCAAAAATTCAGTTAAGGGGCACACATTTCGCATATTTCAATATAGGAGCATCTAACGAGATCTTGATTCGAAAAACGTTCATCAGATCCATGTCAAGGTACACTTGTACAGTTTAGGAAGGAACCGTCAAATTTAATACTGGACAAATTCTGCATAGAGAATTCAACTTGCTTACCCACCAAGGGTACATCCATAACACTGCAAAAAAGATTCACGAAAGATGAGTCAAGTACAAGCATGCCAATATCTTATCCTTCCAAGACCACAATTTTTATCTACTGCGTAAACACGCAAACGCCGAAGACTTCTTTCTAGGAGAACAAACTTCATCTCTGCCTATTTCTTTCATCACCACATGCACAGTAACCGTTCAGACTCCCCTTATCTCTCATATTCAATTTTATTATCGGAGCAATAGAATAGTTTCCTTGCAGCTTTCCGCATACAGGAAGGACAAATTTCTTACAAGGGACTGTTCCTGCGGCCAAGAGCGTAGCTGGGCCTTATTATAGGGTAAAGGATGATGGCAAAAGTGTTTTACGTATTCTAAGGCCGAACATGGAAGGGAGGCTTAGGCTGCATACGTTGAAATTTCCAGGCTTTTCAGCAAGCGCCTTTTGAGTCAAGTGCACTGGACAAAGCGCAGAGTACGATCAGTGAGCCGAGGCTTTTTCGTAAGGACCTTCTGAGCCATAAGAGTAGAACTAGATGTCCACCGAACAGGCAGTGAGTATCTTGAGGCTCGCATGAGTTATCTTCTTTGACACGAAAACTGGCAGTTCCAACCAGCCACCTCCCGTCTTTCCACCTCATAAGACCAAGAACAAGCATTAGTGGTGGAGACAATGCTATTAACACCAGCTCGGTTCTGCCTGGCTCTATCAAGGTACTCTAGCGCGCAGCTTTTAACTGTCCAAAGCAGCTCGATTCCAGTGGTTAGCAAGCAGTAGCGTGACAAGGTTTCGTCTTTGAACATGGAACTGATTGTGTTGTTTAACCTGCAGCACACCCTGGGTGATTTAAAACCGCCCATACGGAAGCTGTTTCCAAAAGCTGAGATAAGGGAAGGGGATCAAGCAAGACTCTATGTTGAATGAGTTTGTTGCCGGCATGACTACTCCAATTACAAACTTGTTTAAGTTCATGCCCAAATCCAATTGAACCAACTTATACATTATTTACATCGCACGACTTGTTTCGTGAACGCAATCAATTATAGTCAGGCAGATGTTCGAATTAGAAGCCTAAACTTATGTGAAGCCTAAAATTATGTGCACAATTTCTCATTGCCCACCATAAAACTTCATGCTGGAATGAGTAACACCTGATTAGACGGCTGCGAAACATCAATCCGAAAAAAGCAATGTCTAATGAGATGGAAACTCCCTTCGCTAGCAGCAGCCAATCGAATCTGCAATAAAATATAGTATAACAACTGATCCTGATGCTTAACGCCGCTGTTTAAACAGACCTGTTGGCTTCCAATGCCAGCAGCTAAGAATTGGGAGCAAGATGCTTTTCCTGGTTGTAGGCATGTCACAATGCATGCCAGCTAGGCAGTATTTTGATTGACCTCTAAGAATAAGTTCAGCATCATCATAACCTGAGTTCCAGAAATCTTGATTAAGTCAACGGCTTGCCATGGAACCATACTGCCATAGATTTGTCGAGATTACACATTTAAGAAATGGATCAGCACAAAAAATCTCTTGATAATCAGAGAGCAAGTTTAAAGCTTATTTTGAATTCAATCCAAAAAATGTGCTCAAATCAATCACAAAAAACGAAACAACGATGTCAGAAATCACGGAGATGGAAAACTCTAGCAGAAAAAATTTCCTATGCACCATACAGAATATACTCTTGGCGTAGGAACACTCGAAAGCGAATTGATGATCAGGATCACCGTAAATAGTTTGTTACCTACTACACACGCAGCAAATATTTCCACGCAAATCCTGAATGATTTCAGACAAGAACCCTTTCGCATGCAACGATATACAAGAAATATAGAATCTGTCCAATAATGATTCACGAATTGAGGGTCCGGATGCGATGAGGGGCTCACTGCTTGAACACCTTTTATTTTTATCTATGAAATTGAACTCGTACAAAGGAGGGACGAGTATAGCATAGCTAGAATTTTTTATGTTAACCATGACGGTATTTCTTTTAAACCGATTTAGTAAATTGGAAAATCGATAATCGATTACTTACCTTCTGGCGAGTTCGAGTAGCAAGCCCCTTCTTGCGTCCAGACCCTCAATAAGTACTTGACACAGAACCACAGAAGAGACACATCTTCACCATTGGACCCGAGTCTTTAGAACATGTAAGAAAATCAGACATGTTTCCCTGTCCAAAATAACCAAGAGAACATGCTTAGTGCTATCGAGGAATGTCCATCAATAGGTCATATGGTAACGGAGGAGCCACTTATACAGCACCGTAATTGAGTCGTAAATTCAAGCAACATTGTAAAAAGGAATCGTGGAATAAAAAAACAAGCTGCAGGGCAAAACACAGCCACAATCTCGTTCAGAAAGCTTAGCCTGAAAGAAAACGTAAGAACAGAGATAACATGGATGGTTATAGATCATCCATGTACAAAAGACACTAAGTTTATGCCCATACTCATCATCATGTATTCCAAATATATGTGATATGCCATAAAGTGTTTAGCCCAATGGATTTATCGCTAAACAGTTTCATGATGCACTAATTATTCCCCTTAGAAGACACCCCTCTTAATACGAATCGATCTATTTGTCCTTGCTGGCTTATGATCAAAATACTTGATTCGTGCTTCACAAACCATCATTATACTCCTGTCCCGTGAACCTAGTCATGTTATGCTACATGAGATTCTGGAATTTATATGGGCAGATTGAATCAGACCGTTCAATTCAACAACACACTTATCTCACAACACAACTCCAAAACAGGACGCTAATAAATCTTTCTAGTAATTACCCCAGGTTGAAAGGGGTGCTTTCCCCTGCTTTCAAATATTTATCCACCACACATCCTTACATTTGCCTAAATCTTTTGCTTTCTTTGTAACAAAACACTTTTTCATGCATGCTCTTATGTTGATTTTGAGGATGCACTCATTGATTACTTTTTCCATTAGCGTTTCATCGCACATATTCTACAGGAATGACATGCCAATTACATTCACTTTGCTTCTATCATTTTCCTAATACATTCAGGTTTCGCCACAATAGAATACAGTAGATGCAGGTACAATATTATAAATCGCAATTTCACCCCTACTTGTTACATTCCTACTTTGTGTGTCAGAATCTCCCTAAGTGTACCATAGTTGATACTTTGTATTTTTTGGGTTACAGAGTTCAGTTTCCAGTACGAGCGTTCACCTAATGGCATCCCTATTTTCCATGTTCTTCCTGACAGGCCATCTCATCCTCCTGTTGAGATACAATTCTTTCCAGTGCGAGATCCTTCTCCTGATGAGCCTGCTATTAATCGTGAAAGATCTAGGTCTCCATCTGTAAGACGTCCTTCTCCTCCCAGGTTACTTGCTCATCCTATAAGACTTCCTGCTCCTGACGGAAGGGAATGTGGGATTGAATATCTGGGGTCTATTCGGCTTATTCCCCGTTCGAATATGCACCAGAATTTTGAGCTGCGAAGATACATTTTTCCTGCTGACACACGAATAAAAACAAGAATAGAACGAAAGTATAAGCCTGTTCGGAACCAAGAAAAAATCGTTTTATCAACATCCGATGGAGACATTTTCGCAATAGTTGAGGATCACGAAACACTTTCTGGAATCTATATGAGTAGGTACAATGCTTTCAGAAGAGTGAGAATGAACGCAGAAAGCGGTACTATAGCCTTTCTGAAACCCGAAGAAATGGAGGAAACTCCGGTGGGAAAACAACGCACCATCTGTATTAATTTTACAGTGATGTTTGTGTATCCTCTGGTTGACCACATCCCTCCACATTTATAATTCAATAAAGGAAATTTTCAATCACAGTACCTAATTTTTTGTTATCCAAAAGAAGCCAATGCTCAGGAGATGTTCATCGACTAGTTTAGCAATTTTAAGGCATCCTCCCCCCAATTATCACTCGTTGACAAGTATAGTTAATTCTCTAACCCCCCTCCTCACCTCAAAGGTACCTTAGCAGTTGACTGAACAAAGTCTATCATATAAAAACCCAATACATTCATTTTAGAAGGAAAAATTTTTGTATACCAAAAGAAAAATTTTCTACAAAATACATGTTTCGAGGACATTGCAGTTCACATTACCATATTGAGGTGTTTCAAGATTTCCATTGCTTCTCTATGTCTTCTTGGAAAAATTTCAAAATGCTTCTGCAATGACGGTTTTTCCAAATAAAATGCCATGTCCTGTTTTGATTTGATGCTAAGCTAGTGCTGATTGCGGATTATGTTTCAGCCTTACGTCCCTCCAATGTTCCTTTATACTTTGGCTCACCGCTTTCCTCGTTGTTCCAACATGGACTTTGTTACAAGAGCAAGGGATTTTATATACTCGCGTAGCTCTAAAATGCCTGTTATGTGTCGATTTGTTTGTTTGTATAATGATTATGTATTTAGTTATGTTTCACGTTTTAAAAACCAAATATAAGGATGTAGTCGATTAAAGAAATCTGAAAACTTGTGGAGTTCATCTAGTACATATCTCCGGATGACAAAAGTGTCGCCAACTTAACGGCAACAAAATTAGATTTTGAACTTGAATCGGTTGAAGATTTCATTTCCTAGACGTTTCATGAACAGTTGGCTTTTACAGGTTGGATTTGAAATCCACGTGCTCCGTCTACGGTTACTTCGTAGAATAATTTATTGACAGAGAAGTCAGAATTATTGGTACAGTATTCTGTCATTGGTATGAGATTGGACAGGAAGTATGTGAAGGATTTAATGATGTCGATGGTATTATTAATTGGTACTTTCGTGAAGAGAGATACTACGTCGAAACTAACCAGGATGTATTAGGGTTAGATGAAGATCTGTTCTGTCTTCTTGATGAAGTCGAAGGCGTTTTGAACGTTAGTGATATAATTTCCTGTGTAAGGATTCAACTCTTTGGCAAGGGAGCGAGCAAGGTTCAAATTGGAAGAGTTTATTGCGCTGACGTAAGATACGGGAGAATGTTGTTTTTGTGGATCTTCGGGTTTCTGTAGAGTCTTAGAGGGATAGAATAAGTAGGTATCAATGTGGATAATATTTTGTTTTTAAGATTTCTTAACGTAGAGTCAGGGTGATGGTATGATGTCTTTATGTTGTTTTAGTTCTTCGATTGCAGTTTTATCCTGTTTTGTCAAGTTTGATGTGGGAAGTTGTTCTTGTCGTAAAATTTTGTCCGTCCTAAGTTGTAAGTCATTTCTTTTTCCGGGTGGCAAGGTATAAATTGTAGATTCTAAATGACTGATGGATTTCTCCTCGCAGGGTTTTTTGAAGGAGCTTCTGCAAAATTATGTCGTCTGGATAAGACTGAAATATTCTTTTGTTCAGTGTATGGTTAGAGATTTTTTTCACTGTACTGGTCAGCACTACGTGTTACACTGGAAGCAAATTGTCGAATTTGATTCCATGTCTATGGGTATGAAGATCTAGCAGAAAGTATATTTGAGGAAAAGAACCTCAATCCTTTGTTTTAGAACAGCCCTGATGAAGTGAACTGCATTGTGAACGTGATCCCGGCAATTTTGAAAATTTCCATTTACGATTAGAACCTGAAATTACTCTTTCCATCTTGGCAAATCATCGTAAAAACATCAAATCAATTTCCATGATGATTTTCAAGCTATTTTTTTTCTTTTTTTTTGGAATTTCAAGCTCCCAACTTCGATAGAAAATTTTTCATTCAACGCCCGTCTCTCTTGCAACAATGAGAATGTAGCAATTTACCAACGAACCAGTTCAAGCATATTTCAAATCTTCGAGAGTATTTCCTCACAGATCTCGAAGAATTTCAGATAATATCAAATATCCTTGAGAATTTCGAGGGAGATACTAATGCTGCCTAAGAAATTTCAGAAGGTTCCAAAGGACTCTTGGGGAAAGGCAGGGGGGAAATAAAATTCAAGAAGATTCCCAGGAATTTTCAAGGATTCCTACGGATATCGGATATGAATTTCGGCAATTCCATGGCACTATTTTGCTACTATCTTTCTCAACTCATACTACGCTTTACGCTATTCCGAATTACTCAACTAAGTACGGAGCTTTAAGCCATCACCATCGCAACTTTTGGAAAATAAGAATATATAATTTTATTAAAAAATTGACATGCACTTGTTCATATATCTCGACAAGTTTATGGTTGCTGCCGAAACGCTTGAGAAAAAATTTGAAATCTGAGAGAAAGTTGGCGATATTATTGTGGGGAATGAAGAAGAGTTCAAATAGTCAACTACCCTCAAGGAGGGTATCTATTTTGATAGATCAGAGAAATCTTTTTTTTATTTTTGCATTTTCGGATAGGTATATGTTTCAAAAATATACCTGGAAAATTTAAAGTCAAAATATCAAAAATTCAGAACGTTATGGGCCTTCGAATGGAGAGGTGTGCATCATTCAGAAATTGTAATTTGTTCTAAAAAATTGTCTATAAAAATTGTTTAGGCATATGTATTTTGCAAATTTGATGGCAGATTTGAAATCGGCGACCCCGGAAATATATGAAATGATGGATAAGTGTAATTATATCGCAAAAATTCAACATAATTTTTTGCGTTTTTCATGAAAAACTTATTTAAACGCGTTATTCTCAAAACCACGTTTTCCGTGTTGGTGGAAGTCCCACAAGGCGCAAAAATTGAGCAATCGCTTTGGAACTTCTGCGACATGTTCTCTTAGAAGGTGTCCGACCGAAGTAGACTACAATCATCAAAAAATATTCAAAATTGTTTGTTTAAAAAAATATTTAGTAGCAAAAAAAGGTGAAAGAATCAATTTTTTTCAAAACCTAATAACTTTCTCATTTTTAATTTTTTTATTCATTCTAGTCTACTTTGTGTGCTATGGTGTATGGATGAATAAAGTATTTTGATGTTTGTTTCGATTAATGAATTGAGCATCGAAAAGGACCATTTTTACAGCTATATGAATTTAAAGCTCAACATATGAAAATCAGAATTATTCACCCATCCTAAAATACAGAATTTGGATATCATTCGATATCAGCGTTGATACCTTACCAACGAAACATGAAAAACTTCGGCGAGAAAGATTAATTCTAGACCTCACAGTTCGCGTCTTTTGAAAATATCAAAATTTCTTGCTGAAATCTAATGTTACTCCCTCAAACAGTCTACTGGTGAATTCTTGGTTGAGGATTCATATTTTGTAGTACAAAATTTTATTATCTGGTTGAAAATGTAATTATTTTGCCCAAAACTCAACAGTTTTATAAGAAAGTATTCCTTTCTGGTTGAAAATTCTGTTGGCAATTATCTTCACGAGTTGAACATTCCAGCATTTTGGTGGATAATTAAAAATTGGATTTAAAATTGATATTTGATATGTTTTGAGTATTTTTATGTTTGAAATTCATCTTGTCTGATAGAATCTCGGAATCATTTGTGATTTTTTTCGAATTGGTGGAAATGTTAACTTCATGTCATTTTATCATCAAACATCTTTTTTCTTAAATACTTTAGGTCAGGTTATCATATTAGGCAAACATCAGTGAAGTTCTTGAATTTTGGACAACTAATTTGGAAATAAAAAATAAAAAAAGGGGGAATAATAAAGTATAATGTTATCAGCCCTATCACTGATAAAACGAAAATAGTGCTTAGACCAGTAATGCTAATGAGAGCAACAAAGATGCGCTGTTTGGGTAATAATAAGAAAATCACAGGGCTGTCCTGACAATGTAAATACAGTTCGAAATATATAAGGTGGAAGACATTCAGGTCAATAAATACAAGACTGTAGATTAATCCAATTGTTGAGGAGAAAATGAGTCCAGCTACTGAAGACAATGTAATGGAACTGCCTTAGAAATTCGGAGATTTTTCTCAATACTCAAGGCAAGAGACATTCTGAATTATTGAAAAAGATAAATATTCCGGATAATTGATACAAGAATGGAGATCAGTGCAACCGGCAAAACTTTGACAAAGAGCTGAACTTTGGCAGTTCAGCCAATTGAGACAAGAGTATAGATCAGTTCAGTCATGAAGTGCAAGACATTTTATCAGTCCCATAATTTGAGACAAGACAATAGATCAATATCACCAACAAACTGTTCCTTCTCATACACATGACTGAATTAAAACTTCCTATATCAATTCCACTTTCCAATATTTCTACACCAATTCTCTATTTTCCAGTAGTAAAGCGGGGCTGGAACCGAACGAGTTACGCTTACCCCGAAAAGGGATTTGGCTTAATGGTATAATAATATTAATAAAATTCTGCCTTTTCAACAGAGACAAAGCATCTTATTAGTCTAGACGATAAGGACAAGCTTGTCTACGCCGGGCTTTTTACGCAAGCAGGATTCGCAATGTGCTCACATTGCGAGCATATCAAGATATTCATTTGTGCATAACATTAGCTACAGTAGATCAAAAATGCTACGACATCATTGCTTAAAAACGTTATTGATGCAGGTCACAGACAGGGGCAAGCCATGGCGTATTGCAAAGCCTGTTTGCATAAGAAGCCTAGCGTAGAAAAGCTTTTCTTAAAAGACAAATGAATCTGTTGATTGAATAGATCTGTAGGTTATGGAGAGACTCTCAAACCCGTAAAATAGCCTACAAGTATGCTGAATCATAGTTGACTTGGTGAGTTGAAAATAGAATAATATTCTTACAAGAATAATTCAGGAAATTTCTTCATATAATACACTCAGAAATTTTTATTCAAATTTCGGAAAACCGTATCAGACAATTAAACTTGGCCTGATCATATTTTACTACTAATCATCTTCATATATTTTCGAGAAACGGAGTTATCACGACGTTCGTTAATGGTCGAAACAATTTTTTGATAAGAGTCGGATCTTTATGACATTGTTCCTTCTTCAAACTAACTAGTGACGAGACTTGATTCAGGGAATGATTCATAAAATATGAACATTTCACAAGGACAAAATGGAGACCTGTAAAATCTTCAAGATAACGATGATTGTATATACTGTTGGTCGGAATCAACCTCCAAAATAATCATTAGTTACACTGTAAACCGAATTCCCCATTAATCAATTAGGAAGTTTTTGCGCTACTTGGAAGAAATGAGGATCATCTCTACTCTCGTCCCAGCCTTCGCGATCATCCTTGATTTACTTGGTGAATACAATAATATATTTATAATTTTGGGATATTGAATCAAGGAGTTTCTACGGATTCATAATAAAAGATATTGTACGTACGTTAACGCAGGGTATCATACATACATCGTATTTCAATCTTGAATATCACCAATGTGTGCTGAACAGGCTATACAACAGATTGCCCATAGAAAATGCCTCTTTTTGGCGACATCAAGAAGTTCTGCTCTCTATCCGTACTGAGTGACATGTTCACTACTGAAATATTATATATAGACCAAGTGCAAGCATTTAATGTACGCTCAAGCTTAGGATTGAGCTCATCAGTAATGTCGTCATAAACTAAGCAACCATAATCAAAGAAAGGGAGGATGAGGCTCTTGACTTATCAAAGCTCACCTAACGACCAAATTAATACCATTCTATAAGGAAAAACTCCCACTTGGAACGATGCATTATAGCAGAGGTGTCCAACGCGTGAGCAAAGGTATAAATTACTGTCTCTCGTCAATCCCCTCTCTTGCCACCTTTAATGCGTTCATGCGGTGAGCGGGATATGGAAAGGGCTCCTCGGAGACCGGGCTGTGTAAACATTGCGCGCAAGTAGGCGTGGTCAGGCATGGTCAGGCCTAGTCAGACGAAGCCCGTGGCGAAACGAGAGGGGCATTCTCGATGAAGCGCTCGGAGAAGAGGAAGAAAGGAGAAGCGCGCCAACATTGCGCTGGACACCCCTGTATTATAGATATACAAGAGAATAGGACAAACAATCGGGAAAGAAAGACGTATAATTTTAATAGAAACATTATCTGAAGAAAGAGCATTTGATCTCACCTCGATGATTTTTTAAATTGAGGTTTCTTGTGAAATATCAGAGAAGGAAGATTTGATTGTCATCAAAAGCAGTATTAAGAGTAGAGTAAACAGAGTTTGAAGAAGAAGCAGCGTTAACTAGAGGAGTAGATTCAGTTACAAAGGCAGTCAGTTTTTAGGAGACAAATTGTTATCGGAAGACGCATGTTTAGGGGGAAACCAGATATACTCATTTCTGTTACTGTCGCTGATAGAATAATAATTATATTGATTGCATGAGGCCCTTATTTTGGATTGTACCAAGGTCCTCAATATGCGCAATCCAGCTTGAATAATACTATTTTCGATTCTTCTGTACAATCTTTGTTTATCATCTGTTTCTAATATCAAGTCTTTTGAACCCATAGAAATATTTGTTTATGCTCTCTCCCTGTTACGGGTTTTGAGATCATAACATTATCTCTATTCCTTTGCACACAGCACCACTAATTCAGGGGTGAGAGGGCACTTGAAGAGGTATCAAATGCAGAAAATCTTAGCCCATATTTGCTTTTGAATACGTTCAGTAGATCGTGAGGATGGGAGGTGTACTCTGGGCGATCCGTCCTCTTCACGACATGATTACATTATCGTATATGTATTATTATTATTCTTCAACTCGTTACAGCCTCGTTGTACTACTAGGAAATGAGAAATTGATATGTAAAGCTTTGAAAGTGGAATAGATATGATAAATTTTGAGCAAGGGATGTGTAGGAGAAGAAAGCAGAGATGGATATTAGATCAGTCTTAGTATTCATTGCAATTTTTTTGCAATTAGAAGAAAACCTGATTTCATTTTTACCCTTGATTCTTCAATCCAAGACACGGGTCACCAGCTCTTGTGCTTTTATGGCTCTTCATATCTCTCCTCTTAAGGTTCTCATTCACACATTCTATCCATTCTTTCTTTGGCCTGCCTCTGGATACGCTACCATTCACCCTACGCAGATACGTTTGGTTTGTTCATCGTTCTTCAACCATTCTCTCAACGTGACCGAACCATCTCAGCAAATTTCTTTCACTCTTGTCAAACAGTGTTTCTTCCGTACCACATTCTTCAGAAACCCACTTATTTTTCACTTTGTCCATTCGCGTTGTGCCGCATATATTGCGCAAACATTGCATGCCGATCACGTGGACATTGCTCTTGTCCGTTTCTTAATACGTCCAGGTCTCTCTACTGTGCATCAGACCTAAAGCAAAGACAAAATTATACATCGAAATTTCAGCTTTATTTATTACATTTTTACTTTAGGTAATAGCTGGTATACTGCCGATAATCTTTCTACCCTCATTCATACGGCTGAAGATCTCCGAATTTATCTTTTTATCAGCAATTAATTACCTTTCAAGATACACGAAATTATCCCTCCTTATTTGAGGCAATATTCCATAATGTTTTCGAATCTCACTTCAAAACCTCATGAACAATCTTGACTTCTGCGAAGACGAGGCCACGTACTTTCATTGGCCCAAGATCAACACCTTTTTAGTCGAAAAGAGCTATTCTCAGCCATTAGTCCATGTACGTGCAAAAGGACAAAACGCATCATTCCTTGCTCAAAGCCCTGTCTTATATCCAGATCAACAAATGCACAGAAAACTTTTTTTTTACTTTCAGGCTTTTTCTGTGATACGTCTCAATCTAAATATTTGATGTACACATGATCTCCCTGGCATAAGTCCCTATTGAACGTCCCAGATCCTTTCGTTTGTTGCTTCCATGACTTTATTTATAGGTATTATGGTGAATATTTTGCCCACAGTATTTAGACGGCTTATCGCTCTAAAATTATTTCAGTCAAGCTTGGCCACCCTTTCCCTCATAGATTGGAACAATATTCACCTTTCTCCAATCATTAGAAACTTTGCTGTTGACAACACACGTATTTATAAATTTACACAGCTACACAAACGAATATTCGATATAAAACTTAAGCATTTCAGAGGTAATACCATCCACACCGGCAGTCCTACAAATCTTTAGTTTTTCAGTTACAAAAATAATTTCCTTGGTACCGATTATGCTTTCGCCGCCTTCATCGGAATCGTCTAGCCTATCTAACGTCTGTTTCACTGTTGTTATGCTCTGTGTTATGCACCTCCATTCAGCTTTTTGAAAAAAAACGCCTCATACAGTCTTTGATTTTCTCCAAATCCCATAATATTTCACCATCAGCATTCTTGATTCCAACTTCCTCAGTGCTAATATTTTCTTTCCTAGTCTTCCTAACCCATTTCTCGAATAGTTTTTTTTTCCTCCGAAATCATTTTGCGTTTTTTTATCTTCGTATGTCATGATTTTACCCTTGCTTCCTCTTACTAGTATATTTGCTTTCCTCTTCTTACCCGTATAATCATTGATTACCTTGGTCCTTTCCTTGTTGATAAGATCTCTATTTTTTAATATTCTCGAGTACGCTTCTTCATTCTCGTTGACTGCGACGCGTATTTCATCATTCCACCACGTATTACCGGACTTTCTTCCTACAGCCGCGGCACCATACACTTCCGAAGCTCTCTCAACGATTCCATTCCGCAATATTATCCATGCACCCTCTCTATTTTTGTTGCCTCATTCTGTCTTACAATCATCTCTGCGATGCTCTAAATATTCATCTAGCTTTTCACGATATACTTTTTGTACTTCTGGTTTTCGGAAATTCTCTATTCGGACTCGCGCCTGTTTCGATTTTTCAATATTTGTCCTTCCCTTTGTATAGCCCTTGTATCTTTTCCAAGCTTTCCCAGTCTTTCGTCCGCTACAACAAAGACGATCACACTATGGCTTTCGCCTCTGCACCAAGTATACATGTGTATCATTTTGTGCCTGGAACAGGTGTTTGTCTCTGAAACGACAGAGTACTTTGTCAGTACCTTCGCGTTGCACATCAACCCAACCATTCATGTCTCCGAGTAATATTATTCTTTCTCCTGAATCACATGTTTCTATTATATCATTCAACGAGTTTCAGACGTTTTATTTTGCCTCTTTACTGTCACCATCAACAGGAGCATGGCATGCTTTAATAAACAGTCTGATGATTCCCGCTTTCATCCCTTTTTCTTCATTTTCGGCACGCAGAAAATATCCAGCTTTATTACGCGCAACGTATCCCGCAACTTAATTCTCCTCACATCATTCACACCTCTGGCATTCCACACATCCAGTTTCCGTCCATCACCTGAATGTTTTCCGGAGGCACGTGGTCCGTTCATACAATTGGCAGTTCTGTTATCAAAATCTGCATTAAAATCTGTTTTATTCATTGTGAAATTAATCCACCCAACCACTAACTTCAAGCGAAAAAATAATTCCGTGAATAAAATCATGTCCATGCAAAGAGCAAATTCGTCAAAAGGTAGTATATCAATGAATATTCGCATTTCCACTAAACATAAGTCATGAAAAGGAAGATGAAAAAGGAATGCACAAATAAAGCCGGAACAAAACGAGATATTATTGCTTAAGTTATACACTGAGGAGGGCACAGTCTCCTGCAGTTTGGTATTTTCCTTCTTAGAAATTTTTCTGTATGAGAAATAGTTACTTGTGCACAAAAAAATATCAGGAACACACATTTCGTCAAATTTCGGAAAAATAAACCGCGTGTTTAGGAGACCGATAGAGATATGTGGCTCTAATCGAATCTTCTCGTCTACTGGGACAAAGAAGAAATGAGCATCTCTTGGAAATGAAACCAGGAACAATCAAACATTTAATGGGAGAAAAACTGTTGAGAAAGCCTACATAATTGCCCAATTATGAAATAGTTAAAGTTAGTACAAAATAATAAGGCTTATTCGGAGAAATTGAAATCGAAAGACGTACAATATAATACGTTATTCATTCATCATGATGCATAGAGAGTTTTTTTCAGCGTAGTAGTCCCAGTAGGTCTTATCCACAATTCATCTAGAGAAGAGTCTCCTGTGAGTCTTTTTCATTGTCTATCCGTGCAATGAGGTGCGTTGCGAGTGTTATTGTTCAATTTTTTCTGGTGGGTGAATATTTCTGTAATTAAAATATAGTTATAGTTACTGATCATCGAGGATAAGGATACTTAAGAGAGCTCAACATGGCATTGTCCAGGGAAGATCCGTGGAGTCACTGATAGCGTGTATGCAAAGTATGCTGTCTGCTACATCTTCGTTAGACTCAAAAATTCAAGAAGAGTATTTATTATCATGAGTTTGACCTTTGCTTAGTTTTTTTGTCAATATTATTTGGGTGTTCTTTTGCTAACGCCTTCATGAGAACAATACAATCTACGTCTTTCCCTTAGATGAATACCAAGTGAGATTATGGAAAAATACTGATCGCTCTGTAAACTATTGATTGGGCTGTATTTTCTGTAGATCCTTTTCAGCATTGGGAGCTAACGGATTTATTCGGACAGGAATTTCGCCTGTTTGGAAGTTTCCACTACTGACTTTCTGAAATGAATATCTGCGCAAGCATGCTGTCCCATCCGGCGTTATCTTCTAGCACACTTTGTGCTCTTGCTGGCTGCATCAGGTGGTTGGCCATGAAAAACAACAATAACTTCATAACATAATGGATCCGTACATGCTGCAAGTAGTTTGCACATATTGATGCAAACGATTTATTGCGATGCCTCACGAATCTTTGTACGTGATAGACTTTTACCATCTGTTAGAGATTTACCACACATATTTTTTGCAGGAAACGCATGCTTATCGCATTCACTCACTGATCTCTATATACTAACTGGATAATATATTAGATAGGCTGGTTTGTTCCGAATTGATGCCATATCAAGTCAGGGTACTTTCTCAACATGTGGCACCAGCTGTGTGTGAGCGACACGGCTCGACATATATGTCGAGCCGTGTCTGGCCGTGTCACCCAAACACAGCGTGCGTGTGTTAGTCATTGACTTCAGTTCCCGATCCGAGCACACAAGCACACTGGTCGACACATATAAGTGAAAAGTGAGAAACTTCCCTGACTCAATATGGCGACTAGGCTTTCAATTCGTTACACGTTGTCAGACGTTTTTCACACGCGATACACCATCCAGTTAGTATAAAGAGATCAGTGCATTCACTCTACTCCTATCCTCCTCTTGATGCGCCTATGTCTCGCTACCACACAGAACGATTGGCTTAGGCACAGGATTAGGAATCGCAATTTTTGCCCTATTTGTCAGATTTTTATCTGCAATTCTTGCTATTTCTGAATATTCTACATTTCGGACTTCATTTAGGTTTAGTATTCCTAATTGCTCGATGCAATTTTTCTGTTATAAGTGGGAATCTTGAATGCTTACGTTGTACAGCCCTTAAAATCTCCTTGAAAATAGACAATTGTTTATAACTTGTAATATTTGCATTACAGAGTTGAGTTTACAGTCTGAGTGTTCATCGAATGACGTTCCTATTCCATGGGTTCATTTTGGCAGGACATCTTCTACACCTATTGAGAGACAGTTCTTTCCAGTACAAGATATTTCTCCCGGCGAGCCCCCTATTATCCGTAAAAGGTCTAGGTCTCCTTCTGTAAACCGTCCTTCTCCCGCTAGGTCAATTGCTGATTCTGCAAGGCTCCCTGCTCCTGACGGACGAGGATGTGGAATCGAATATCTGAGGTTCATTCGGCTAATTCCTATTTTAAATCAGCGCCAAATTTTTGAACTTCGAAGGTTTACTTTCCCTGCCGAAAAAAGAATGAAAATGATCATAGAAGGAAAGTTTAAGCCTATTCCAACTCAAGAGAAAATAGTATTATCAACATCTGATGGTGACATCTATGCAATAGTTGAGGATCACGATACTATTTCTGGAATATATGCAAGTAGAAGAAATGCCTTAAGAAGAGCAAAAATTAACATGAGAAGCGACACTATTACCACACTGAACCCACAAGAAATCAAGAATATTCCAGTGGGCAGCGGCCGCGCCCGTTCAATCCATATGAATTTCATAGTGAAGTTTGGAACCTCTTTTGTGAACCACATTTCTCCTCATTCATAATTCAATAAAATATATGAACTATTCTTTCTCTTACTTTAAAAGCTTTGTCGCCTTCGGCTTAACAACATATATCAACTGCCAACCAAATATATTCGATACGATAAGACAAGTTTGTAGTGTCAAATCCTTACTGACGAACCCCCCCCCCCCTTTCCTGTTAACCCAGAACTCCCGAACCACTCATCGCCACTACGCCGTGCCTCAGCATCCTGCTATTTTTTACGGCTGCTTGCCTTCCCTGACTCCTGGGTCCAACCCTACCAAAATGTACGCATCGTCCTCAGTAGCTCGACAGTGTCTTGCAACGGGCTTGTCATCCTTCGACATCTTAGCAGGGTCTTGTCGCCTAGTACCTCGAGGCTTCACCTTCGGCTTCGCCTTTCGGTACACCCTGCACCTTGTGGTCCCCAGAAGATGGTCAACCCGGAAACATTCGCTTGCTGCGGCACAGAGGTAACAATGCGGAGTATCTTCGCACTCCGCGGATCTGTGTCCCTCCTTGCCGCACCTCTAGCAGCACGTCTTCCTGTCATGACCGATGCAACGTGCTGCCATATGGCCGTAACCATGGCAGCGGTAGCACCGGGTCACCTGCGCCTTCCTTTTTACTCGGCAGGACACCCACCCAACTTTAAGGTGCCCTTCGCCCAAAAGCCTTGCGGCCGACCCTCTGCTAAGCCCAATAAAGGCGTTAAGGTTTCCCCGAAAAGCCTTGTTTGTCAAGCTGACTTTGACATCGCCTTCTTTTAACTTTACTTCAAGCATTTGCTGATCGCCTCGACGATATCACCACCACCTTCTGTAAGCGTGTCGAGGTCAAGCATCTCGACTTCGACATAAGGGGCGAGTTCGTGGACTCTTCCCTTACCCCCCACAGCTTCTCAGATTGCAGATGTTAGCTTAGTTCTTCCTTCTACTGCACTCCTCACCTCGATGAGTATGTCCTCATCCTTTGTCTTCCTTAATCCCTTGATCCGGACACCAATGGTGTCCGGTTCGACTGTCCTTTTAATGTTTCGGAGGACTTGAACGTAGTTCAAGGTGGTGCCTCCAACATTAAGCTCGAGGACGTAGGTACAAGCGCTTGTCTCCGAGTCTTCACTCTCTCCTGCGCTGGCTTTCTGGCGTTAAGGTCTGTGGGACTCACGGGTTCGAGGCGAGAAATTTCCTAGCATTTTCGTCCGTCTGGGTCCCTTTAGATTTTACCTCCTTCTTTTTCCCCTTTGCCTTGAGCACGCGGGTCTCTATTTCACAGCCCGATCTGACGTTGTATGCGGTGTTTTTAGCACCGTCCTCATCAGAATTCAGTTTTATATATAGCATTTTAAGCTGGAATAGAGCGTCGCGTGGACCACTCTTTATTGAGAGGAACATGTTCTTCTCCGAATAGCAGAACTCCCCCATGTTTTCTAGGATGTTTTGCACCTTTTGAACCTGTTCTAGGTAATCCAGTCATCTTCTTCCTCCGTACAACATATTATGGCATTCCAGCAAGATGTGGGATTCGTCAGGCTCCTCGAAAACATCGATTCCACCTCCGAATATCTGCTCGCTTAGGCTGCTCTCAAAGATGTCAGGCTCCACGTTTCTTTGGCTTTACCCAAAACTCATGATGTCGGCTTGGGCCTACGGGGCTTCCACCTGATCGGAACCGGTGGGGAGATTTTTACATCTTTGGGGTATTTTGTCTCTAAGAAAAATCTTCAAGAAAATATTTGATTTGTTAATCGGAATTTCTCCCCCTATCTGGTTTTTGTCCGCCCTGGGTATTTGATTTCATCGGTACCACTCATTTTTGGGAGGCATTCCCCTTTCTGCAACCTGGAGAGGCGCCTGATAGGAGACCAGCGACACCACACGGCTGTTACGGTGTACGGTAAGCATAACTCACTTGGTTGCGACCCCGTTGCTAGTTTCTGTTTTCAAACGACACACATGTCCTGTGCAATATCGTTCCGGAACGGGCCGCTGACTAATCTCTCTACCAAACAACCCATGAAATGATTGTCACAACGCCATTAAAATTACTCAATAAACATTATCTTTACACGGCACAATCAGTTTCCAAAATTGTTCGTTGGAGGTTTCACTCTTTTCTCATATTGACTGTCCCCAAGGAAAAGGTCGTAACAAAGATTTCCGAAAACAGAGTGTATCAACCACATTCTACGGAAATTTTTGTAACGACCTTTTTCGTCAGACCAGTCGATATACAATTGCTCTCCATACACCCCTATTATATCATACATGTTTTGCTTCTTTTACATCCATGCATTCTTCCATGCAAGCTCTTGGGATTCTGAAGCTCTCTATTTTTTTCTTCTCCAGGGTCTCATTCACACATTCTATCCATTCCTTCTTTGGCCTGCCTCTGGGTACGCTACCATTCACCTTATCTGGATACGCTTGCTTTGTTATTTGTTCTTCATCCATTCCCCGAGCGTAGTCGAACCATCGAAGCAAATTTTTTCTACTCTCATCGAACCGTGTTTCTTCTACACTTCATTTTCGAAGAACCTACTCATTCTTCCCTTTGCCCATTTGTATTGTACCAAACATATTGCGCAGAAACTGTATGTCAATCGCGTGGACCTACCTTCTACGAATACTCCTAGTCTCTCGTCCACCACAACGAAGGCTGTTATACTATGGCGTTCATCTCTGTTCCAAGCATAATCGCATATGTCTATTATATCATATAATGAGTCCCAGAAGATCTCTCTTTCCTCTTTCCTGTCACCATCAACAGAAGCAGAGCATTTTGAACCAACAATTCGGATTCTCTAACAGAAGGATAAAGCGTAAATAGCTGGATTTTCGGATGGCAAAAATGAGTTTCGAACAGATAAGTTAATTTTTCAACAAACATCTAATGAAATTTCTAGAAAAGGAAGATGAATTTTTAACAACTTAGATGAATTCGAAAAAAGACAAATAATCTACAGAAGAAGGGTAATTCTCTATCAAATAGTAAAATTTTCATATTCCGAGTTCAATATTTAACCGAATAGTTCATTGTTTACATATTTGTTGGATTTTGACAATTATTAAAAAAACATTTACTGATTTGTGTTTCAACTGAAAAGAAGTGTTTATTATGTTAGAATTAACCATGTCAAATTTAAGACTAAAAAGTTAAACTTACAATTATCGGAAGAGGGTAAATTTTCAACAAATTATAAAATAATATTTTAACCTAAATGATTCCTTTTCCACCTAAATGATGAATTTTGATTAAAAATTATAAAATTTCAACTGTGATGCTAAGTCTGAAAAATCATTAGTTTACAACAACAGATTTCAAGATTTTACTAAAACGTATTATGAGGAGGAAAGAAAAAAAAAATTTTACAGAAGAAGAGTAGAAAAAAAGTATGGAAACATGTATTCACATATTTCTCTAATAAATGCATCATCACATACATTTGAGTTTTCTATTCGAAACGAGTGATTTCAATGATTGATAGGAAAACAGTAAGTTTTCCCAATAATAGAACAGGTATAGGATTGAAATGTATGGTATAGAATTTCGTGAGGCTCCTTTTTGGGAAATGTTGTTTCATGAAATAATCACCCTCTGAGTATTCGCTCATAAATAAATTAGGTTCCATCAGAATTTTATAACATTTCACGTGAGCATGATTTAATCTGCATAAGTATGCAAACTTTGCATGATTCCGTCCGAAATTTTGAAATTCCTATCAGCATAAAGAAACGAGCTTTTTGTGAAGTCGTAAAATTAGTTTATTATTTGACTTAAGAATTAATTTTGTCCATAAAATACATTCAGAAATTCCATCTAATTTTTAGGAATCCATATCGTACATTGTACTTGGCTTCATTTAATTATACTATAATTATCTTGATGTATTATTGTGAAGAGGAGTTTTGCACCATATTTGTTAATGGTTGATATAATTTTTTGATGAGATACAGATCTTCAGGAAGTCGTTCTTCTTGGAAACTAACTTATCGCGAAATTTGTTTCAGGGAATGATTAATTAAATATAAATATTTCACAAGGACAAGCTAGGCTCTTATAGAACCCACAAGATAACGATAACTGTTTGCACTACTGCCTACGAGATAATCCCAGAATAATCAGTACTCATTCTGTACACCAAATTTTCCATTAATCAGCCAGTCAGTTTTTGTGCTGCTTGGGAAAAATGAGGATCATCTTCACTCTGGTCTATTCCTCTGCGGTTATCTTCAATTTTATTGGTAAATATAATAATATATCTATAATTTTGGAATATCAGATCAAGGGATTTATCTTGAAAAAAAATTGAATTACCCGCGTAATAAATGTGTTTTTGAAAGCACACTTCAACGTTTGGACAATAGTTGAATTTACAACCAGAAAATGGATTTTCAACCAAGAAGAATAATTTATTACCAGAAGAGTATGTTTTTCAAACAAATAGTAAAATTTAATGAATTCAGACGAATTTTCAACAAATAAGTTTTATTTCCAACTGCGAGAGATTCAGCCGTCGGTAAAGAAACAAAGTACCATGCAGGATGTTGAAATTTCGAGTAGAAAGGGCGCACATTCTACGGCACAGTTCGACTTTAACAAGAAAGGAAGGACTATGCTGTTGACTTTTAAACAGAAATATTAGATTTCTACATAGAAAATTAGTTTTGAATGAATAATTTTGGACGAGATAGATTGATTTTCAAATCAAATGGTAAATTTTCCACGAAGTTGTTCCTCCTTCAAATAAGAAAAGAGAAATTCTCATCAAATCACAGAAATTTCCAGGTTGGAAGAAATGTTCCAAGAAGAAAGAAAACACATTTTCAGTTGAAAATAGGTCCATAACATACAAAAAGTAACTTCTCACAAGATAGAACAATTTTTAACTTATATAATACATTCTCATGCCCAATGATAACTCTTCATTTTAAGGATGAATTTTTTTTTAAATTTAGTTCCAGTCCAGGCAATGTGTGGTTTTAGGCTGCAAAAGTTCTGCGAAGAGCCAAAATATACAATCATCACTATTTTGGAGCCTTTTTTCAGGAGCCATTTTTCTGATATTTTACGAGCTGTGATAGAAGAAAGCGAAGCACTTTTTCGTATTTTGCAGAAAATATCATATTTCACCCTTGAATGTGCAAAATTACTTGTTTTTGTCGTAAGGGACTATCCATAAATTACGTAACGCTGAAATTTCGCGACCTGTCCGTTTGTTCACAATGCTACCGTGACAATTCCACTCTTTCGTGTCTGTCTGCCTAACGTAACAAAACGCAGACACGCAATGCTCTGTAATGTTGTAAATCTCTCAATTCCAATTTTGAAAAAACGTTACGTCACATTTTGGAAATTCCTCTCTGTCTATCCGTAACGCTACTATAATAAAACTTTTGTAGCCTCTCTGTCTAATATAGCGTTACGTA
>WSXT02163510.1:0-10005 GCA_011762715.2 Neuroterus valhalla | reverse complement strand
ACTCTGTATATATATATATATATATATATATGTGTGTGTGTGTGTGTGTGTGTGTGTGTGTGTGTGTGTGTGTGTGTTTTGGATTTTTTCATCAGGTTTTCTTCATTCTGACCTTGAATCTGATGTGGTAGAGGTACATGGACCACGGTTGCGAAATCAACGACCTCGAAAACATATGTATGTATTTTTTTATCGGATTTTTTAAAATTCCGTCCTTTGAATTACCTTTAATCTGATATGGTAGAGGTAAATGGACCTCGGATTAGAAATCAGCGACCTCAAAAACCTATGTATGCATTTTTCTTTCAGATTTTTTGCAGTTTGACCTTGAATCTGAAGAGGTGGAGGTCAACGGACCTTAAATTTGAAATCAGCGACCCTGAAAAATTATGTATGCGTATTTTTCTGTACTTTTTATTCGTTTTTTTTGCAGTTCGACCTTCAAATGATCTTGAATTTCATGTGATGAAGGTCAACGGACCACAGGTTTGAAATCAGCGACCCTGAAATTTATGTATGTATTTTTTATCGGATTTTTTCGAGTTTGACCTTCCAATGACCTCCAACCTGATACGGTAGAGATACATGGACCTCGGATTCGAAATCAGCGACCCCAAACACCTATGCATGTATATTTTTGTCGGATTTTTTTCAGTTTGACCTTCAAATAACGTTTAATCTGACATGGTAGAGGTGAATGTGCCTCAAATTAGATATCAGCGACCTAAAAAACCTATGTATGTATTTTTCTGTCAGATTTTTTGTAGTTTGACGTTAAATCTGAAGTGATGAAGGTCAACGGACCTCGAATGCGGAATCAGCGACCCCAAAGACTTATGCATGCATTTTTCTGATAAGGTAGAGGTATATGGACCTCGGATGCGAAATCAGCGACCCCGAAAACATATGTATGTATTTTTTATCGGATTTTTTCAAGTGCGACCTTCCAATGACCTCTAATATGATGTGGTAGAGGTAGATGGACCTCAGGTTAGAAATCAGCGATCTCAAAAACCTATGTATGTAGTTTTCTTTCGGATTTTTTGCAGTTGGACTTTGCATGTGGAGAGATGGAGCTCCATGAATCTAAAATTCGATATTAACCACCCCAAAAACCTATGTATGTATTTTTCTGTATTTTTTAGCGGATTTTCTGCGGTTTGACCTTCAAATTATCTCGCATATGATATGATAGAGGTATATGAACCTCAGTTACGAAATCAGCGACCCTAAAAACATTTGTATACATTTTTTATCGGGTTTTTTCAAGTTCGACCTTCCAATGACCTTTAATATGATATGGTGGAGGTAAGTGGACCTCGGGTTAGAGATCAGCGATCTCAAAAATCTATGTATGTAGTTTTCTTTCAGATTTTTTGCAGTTTGACTTTGCATTTGAAGGGATGGAAGTCCATGAACCTAAAATTTGATATCACCCACCCCAAAAACCTATACTTGTATTTTTCTGTATTTTTAACGGATTTTCTGCGGTTTGACCTTCAAATTATCTTGAATCTGATATGGTAGAGGTATATGAACCTCAGTTACGAAATCAGCGACCCCGAAAACAAATGTATGTATTTTTTCGGATTTTTTCAAGTTTGACCTTCCAATTACCTCTAATCTGATATGGCAGAGGTAAATGGACCTCGGGTAAGAAATCAGCTATCTCAAAAATCTATGTATGTATTTTTCTTTCAGATTTTTTGCAGTTTGACCTTGAATATGAAGAGAAGGAGGTCCACGGACCTCAAATTCGAAACCAGCGACCTTGAAAACCTATGTATGTATTTTTCTGTATTTGCTAATCAGATTTTTTGCAGCTTAACCTTCAAATGATCTTGAATCTGATGTAATGAAGGTCAACGGACCTCGAATTCGAAATGAGCGGTCCCAAAAAGCCTATGTATGTATATTTTTATCGGACTTTTTGCAGTTCGACATTCAGATGACCTCAAATCTGATATGGTCAGGCCCGACGAGAGGGGGGTGATCGGGGACTTTCTCCCCCGGGCTCGAATATTCTCACCACGGCCCTGGGTATGATAGAGGTAAATGGGCCTCGGATTCGAAACCAGCGGCCCCGAAAACCTACGTGTTTGTGTAGCATTTTGTGCAATTCGACCTTGAATCCGAAGCGATAGAGGTCAACGGACCTTGAATTCGGAATCAGCGACCCCAAAGACTTACGCATATACTCTTCTGTATTTTTTAGCGGATTTTTTGCAGTTTGACCTTAAAACTACCTTGAATCTGATATGGTAGAGGTACATGGACCTCGGATTCGAAATCAGTGACCCCAAAAACCTGTGTATGTATTTTTCTGTCGGATTGCCAAAAATAGAAAATTCCATGAATATGGTATATGGAAATATGGAATAGAAAAATTGTTCATTTTGAAAGGCCTTCAAGTTTTATCTCAACTTTTTTTTAATAAGACGTATATTTTCTGTTTTGATCATGACAACGCGTTTTAAACAATGAAAAATTCAATTTCCTAGACAAACTACTCAAGATGTAAAGATCGGTGGCGAGTATTTTTAGATCCTCGAGTAAAATTAATTTTGTAAAAATATTGATCAAAAATAAAAAAAAATTCAATAATCTTCATACAAGTAGAGGTTTTCAACAATTTTGCAATATTTGCAACTCTGTGTATGTACTACACTGTAAACTGAATCAAGCACGTTAGGAGCCGAGTGCGATGTGAAAAATATACCGAACGCGTAGCGCGAGGTAAATACATTATCGAGCGCGAGATCTGAATGACACGCGCCCTAGGCGCACTCGAACTTTCGAGCCGCGCGCGTATCGCACCATGAGAATGTGCCCGCGCAGCGGGCTGATTTTTTACATTCTCATTCTGAATGAGAGGGTATTGGTTTTATGTGAAAATTGGCATTCGCGGATTTTACGAAATCTCGACGTTTTGAGAACCCCTGAGTCAGAAAAAATGGTTTTTACGAAGGTGTCTGTCTGTCTGTCTGTAATCTGTGCACTCGATAACTTTCGAAAGAATGATCGGATTGGATTGCCCTTTGGCACACATTTCGAGAGATCAAAAAGACAGGTCGAGTTCGTTAACAAGCTATTTTGGATGAAAAATGGAAGAGGGGAAACAGTTTGAGCATTTTTTTGAACTTTTTTTCCAAGACTCAAAAATTGTAAGTACGGTTTCTTATAGAAGGTAGAAAGTGAAACAATTTATCCTCATGATATTTTTTGATAAAAACAAAATTGTCAGAGTTGTGGCATTTTCAAAATTCAAAAATATATAAGAATATTATAATTTTCAGCCAAATAACGCAAGATTGAAAAGAAAGTCAAGGAGAAAAAAATGTTTCTTTTTGGGAGCCCTACAAGATCACGAATACAACTTTTTGAATTTACTCAAAAAATCGACAATTCCCATTTTGATCGCCAAAAAAAATGATGAAAAATGATCTGTGCACTCGATGACTGTCGATGAAAAAATGATCATATTCGATCGTGCTTTGGCACCTATTTTGAGGGACCAATAAAAATACAAGTCAAGTTCATTAACCAGCTATTTTGGATGGGAATCGAAAGAGGGGGAGCATTTTGAAAAATTTTTTGGACTTTTTTTTCAAGACTGAAAAGTTGTTGGTACGGTTTCTTGTAGCTGGTAGAAAGTGAAGCAATTTATCCTAATGATTTCTTTTTTGATAAAATCAAAATTGGCAGAGTTGTGTCATTTTCAAAATTCAAAAATCTAAACAGAAAATTGGAATTTTTAGTCAAATAACGCAAGATTGGAGAGAAAGTCAGAGAGAAAAAATATTTCTTTTCGGAAGCCCTACAAGATCGGGAATACAACTTTTTGAATTTCCTAAAAAAATCGAGAATTCCCATTTTGATCGCACAAAAAATAATGAAAAATAATTCGTAAACTCGATAACTTTCGAAAGAATGATCATATCCGATCGTGCTTTGTCACATTTGTTCAAAACCGGAAAAGAAAGGACAAATATGTTTGCCAGCTATTTCGGATGAAAAATCAAAGTGGGAGAGCATTTTGAAAATTAAAAAAAAATTTTTTTTTCCAAGAATCAAAAATCGTTAGTACGGTTCCTTGTAGAAGGTAAAAAATAAAACAATTTATAATAATGATTTTTTTTGATAAAAAGAAAATGACCAGAGTTGTGGCATTTGCAAAATTCAAAAATAGAAACGAAAATGAGAATTTTTAACCAAATAACGCAAGATTGAAAAGAAAAGTTAGAAGGAAAAAAGGTTTCTTCTTGGGAGCTGTACAAGATCGTTGATACAACTTTATGAATTTTCTATGGCAGATCCGGATGAAAGTAAAAGTACGAAAATTGTTTATCAAAAACATTTCCACAAGTTTATTCTCAACCATTTTTCGATTCTTCTGCAAGAATAGTCTAAAAATAAAAAATTCCAGTTCAAGCACGAAATTGTTTGTTGGAAGAACATCTACAAATTTTGTTCAATATTTTTTTCATGAGGTGCATGGTTTTTGTATCAATCCAAAAAATAGCATTACAAGTAAAAGTCAAGTTTCTAGAAAAACTTAACGAGATAAAAAGAAAAGTTTGAAAAGAAAGACTGTCCTTTTTTGATGGGATGCGTGGTTTTTGTTTTGATTGTAATCATATTATTATTAGAAATAGACTATCTAACTTAAAATTAAAATTATATACATTTGATGTTTCAGAGTTAATGGTAATATAGAAAAGTTCGCGTTTCGGACAGATTTTGATCGAGTGCGCAGCACGAGACACACAATGAGAATGTGTTCGTCAAAGCCAGAGAAGCTTTAACAAAAGAGAATTCACAATTATCAAATACAGCAGCCGTCATTCTACTTTTTAGTTTCAAAAGCTCTATACACAATCGTAGGGAAGTACAAAGACCGAGCGCGTAGCACAAGGTGTATTCAAAACCGAGCGCGAAGCGCGAGACGTGAAAGACGCGTGCCACAGGCGCGCTCAAACTTGCGAGCGAAGCGAGCCGCGCGCGCAGTGTGCCACGAGAATGTGCCCGCGCAGCGGGCAGATTTTTTTATTTGCGAAAAACTCCTTCGAATTACGGAATCACATGTCTTAGTACATTCCTTATTTTTTCTTCTCTATTCATCTCGACTAGTTTTCCCCTTTCTCCAGCTTCTTAGTTCCTTTCTCACTTCTTTTTTCTCCCTTTTGCACTCCCCATCTCATTCATTTCCATCTCTTCATTCCCATTTTCTTCTCTCATTTTTACATTCAGTAGCTGCTCTTTATATTTCAATTTTCCTCCCATTCGCCAATACCATTTTCCTGTTCTTTTTACCTCCACTCTCTTTTAACTTTTATCATTAATACTCCTATCACCCTCTAATGTCAGTATTATTGGAAAGGGATCAGAATCTTTATATTTTCCTACTTTTAGTTTCTTGACCTTTCCTGTTACCTCGTCTTCTACTTTCACATATTAAATGACCGTTCCTCTTTCACCTCTTGAGCGTGTATATTCACCTTCCTCATCCCTCTTTATTTTTTTGGTTATAATAAACTATTCCTTCCCCCCAAGTACTTTAACAATTTCTACCCTTCCCCATTTAGTATCTTCTCTTTGGATTTTCTTCTTCGCTCTTCTCCCCATCCCCTTCCTCCTCTGTCTCCCGTCCTCTTATTAAAATCTCTTCCTATTACAAGCCTTATCCCCTTTTTGTTTTCCTCAATCACTTTTTTTATCTACTTAGATTTATCCTGCATATATCCATTGAAATACACTCCCACTATCCTTAATCTCTCTTCTCCCATATTTATCTTTTCTTTCAATAATCCTACAGTTTCTTCCTTCATTACTCTCCCATCCTTCTTTGTAATATATTTCTTCCTTATTCCCATCAATATTCCTTCCATTGATCTGCCTTTTAAATTCCTCCTCTTCGCATTTTGAGCCTGCGAACTGTAACCTCTGGGTGATACTCACTTTACTCTTTCTCATCCCTTTTCATCTAGCCTCGCTTCCAT
The DNA here is from genome assembly GCA_011762715.2 of Neuroterus valhalla. Taxonomy (NCBI): domain Eukaryota; kingdom Metazoa; phylum Arthropoda; class Insecta; order Hymenoptera; family Cynipidae; genus Neuroterus; species Neuroterus valhalla. The sequence goes on along the minus strand of WSXT02163510.1, from coordinate 4,006 downwards.
GAATACTACCACCTCTCACTGTTCCAAATTTCTCATAAATTTTCTATCTTTTCTTTCCAACCCTGCTTCGTTTGAAATATATTCTCTATTCAGCCCTTCCTTCTTTTATTTTTCTTCTTGCTTCCTACTATTTCTTATTCCCTCCTCTTCCCTTACTGTCTCTCCTAGTCACCCGACACTACGGTTTTCACCAACTCTAATGTCTGTTCATCACACCCCCACCATATGTCTTGTATCTTAATTTTCCCATTCTAAATTCACGTTTCCTTTCCTTTCTTTTTTCCCTCTTCCGCTATTTCCCTCAACTTATACTTTCGTATAACGTATACTTAGACTTTCCCATGTCGAATGATTCTTGATTCTCTTCCCAGTTCCATCATCCCTTCCTATACTCCTTACTTTCTTTAAATCCCTCTCCTCCAACCTTTCCTTATTTACATCCCTATCCGCCATCCCCCTTCCTTACCCTCAAATTTTTGGATTTTCCTTTTCCAACTCTTATTCTAACTCCTCCATCCTCTTCCTGGGCTCCTCCTGTTTCTCTAGCTTTTGCTCTAGGTTCTGCATCCTTTTCTCCAAGTTTTCCCTAATTTCATCTCATATCTCTTCTGAGTTCAGCCCTCTCCCGTCTTATATTCTGCTTTATTTCTTCCCCCAGTTCCTCCTGTCTCTTTTCCTGCATTTCTATCACCTCTACCAGCATTTCACGGATTTCTTTTAAATTAGGCTCTTCCAACGCCCCCCCAGCCTCGTCTCTGTAATCATCCATCCACTCGCCCTTCCCATCATGACTTCCGCTACTTTCTTTTCACGGTGGTGTCAATGTGATAAGTCCTCCTAATACTCTTTTTTGTTCTATAAGTTCATTGAGAAAGAATATTTTCCTTTTTTAATTTTTTTTTTTTTAAACAAACACAAATACTTTTTGTTCTACCCTAACTTATGTTTTACTTTTTGACCAGAAAGAAGATTTTGCAAAAGGTTTCAAACTATTCACTACGGAATTCGGGAAAGCCTTCATTGTGAACAATCATAGGATTGTTAAGACACTTGCTCATTTTTAATTTCGTAGTCGAAAGCTCAAAAACAAAAGAATATCATTTTTTCATTTGTGAGAATTATTTTATTTTGAATCTCGATAGTCTTGAATCTCATGTTGAGTGATTTTCAGGCTTCTAATTTGAAATGAATGTATTGTTCATTTTGTCCGACCAGGTCACAAGCAACAATATTTTTCAACCTTAATCTGACATGGATTTTAGTACTGGTGCATTCATCAGAAACTAAGCTCATGCTCATGAGTCACTAAGAAAAATCAATTTTTAATTATTTTACCTCGAACATCTATGTTTTCCTAGGGATTTTTGCATGCCCTAATTGAACAAATAGATTGCAATAATAGTATGGATCTATCCCATAATTAGAACATCTTTTTTCTCAAGAGTTTTCTCGGTTCCGAACTTTTCTTACTAAGAAATCTGCTGAGCTTTAAATCTTTTCTGTTTCCGTTCTTAGGATGAAATGTTTGTCTACTTAGTGGGAATAAAATTCCCTTCTCTGAAATAACTTTTCCGTAAAGTAGAATGTAGACTCCCTCCAGTAGTGTTTTCTTTATTCCGCCTACTCTGGAAGTGCAAATACTTGTTTATCTCTCATCCAGACTAATCATAAAGTTTGTGTGCATTGTAAGTACAATGTGCAATCTTGGGAAAAATCTACTAACTGCCCTAAGCTGTTTTGATCCTGAATGGTTAAATACCAGCCATAAAATAACGATGGTAGCTCGTATTGTACGATTTGATGTCCCATTACAGAAAAGCATCTACAAAGTTCTCTTTAAACTATACTTGTAGGAAGCTGTAACTTTTGACATTCGAGTATTTTGTTATGTTCGAAGCAATAATTTGAGCTTTGTATGTTTGGTATCAGGCTAGTACATTATTACCGGAAGGAGTTGTTCTTGAAAATATGAACACCAAAATGTATTTTTTTAAATTATTTGAGCATAACTGCAAATGCCTTGTATAGTATCACTGTACTGTATAGTACTGTATAGTATTTTATCACTACTGTCGTAGCTAAATTTTTAAAAATTACATTCCTTACTTAAATGTAACATCCGTCCACACTTCTCAAAATATCATCCATACCTACCATAATACGGTTCCTACCTATTTCTTATCTAGTATGACTTGTTTGCTATTCCTTATTTACGATTTACATTATTTACAGTTTCTTTATTTCTACTTCCTCCCCTCCTTGTACATCTATCTATCTCCATTCCTTCTCCTCCTTCCTTCTCTTCCTCTCCATTTTACCTAACACCACCTTGGCCCTTGCAGTCGCCCTTTTCTCCCCTTTTTCATGCAGTATTTTTTCCATCCTAATTCCACTCCTTTCCACCTCCTCGCATTCTTCCACCCAGTGTTCCACCTTTGCATACCCCTTCCCACACAATTCACACATTCTCTGCTCCTGTGGAAGCCAGATCCTATGAGAGCCCTCCATGCTGCCACATCTCATCCTCGCTATTATCTCCTGGCTTCCTCTCTCTCCTTCCCCACACAAATATCGCGCTCTCTCCAATGGCATAATCCATCCATATTTCTCATTATACCTTAACTCTCTTATCCTCTCCTCCCCTTCTGCCGTCTCTCTCTCCATGCCGTTCTTCCTAACAATCTCATAACCTTCTTTTCTCCTCGTTTCTTCTTCTCACTTCGTCATCATGCAGACCATTTCTTTGAAAATACCTTTCTCTCTCATCCTTTATCTTCCCATCTCTTCTCCCGTTTTCCTTCTCCCATCAATACTACCTCACCAGCCTATTATCCCACTCTTACAGGAATTTCCCCTTATACTTACATGCCCGTCTACTTGTCAAATTCCCAAATTCGTTCTCCCTGTCATCCTCACAATATAACTGGTTGTAATTCTGTCCAACCCCAGCGTCCACCTAATATACCTCTCCTGAACTCTATTTACCTCATCGCACAGTTGTTCAAAATCCTAAATTTCCGGTCAAAACCCCTAAACATGTGATAATCGTGTTGAAAGGTACATATCCGGGAGTTTTTGGGGTCGCTGAATTCGAAAATGATATTGGTTTTTCAAAATTAAAGAAGGCGGACACGGAATGGTGGCTGACTTGCATGAAAAAATAGAGGATGAAATGAAAATCCACTTTCATTTACATTTTCGGGGTCGCTGAATTCGCAAATGATATTAGTTCTTCAAAATTAAGAATGGCGGACACGAGATGTCGGCTGACTTGCATAAAAAATAGAGGATGAAATGAGAATCAACTTTTATTTACGTTTTCGGGGTCGCTGAATTCGAAAATGATATTTGCTTTTCAAAATTAAAAATGGCGGCTGACTTGCATAGAAAAATAGAGGATGAAATGAGAATCAATTTTTATTTACGTTTTCGGGGTCGCTGAATTCGAAAATTATATTTGTACTTCGAAATTCGAAATGGCGGATACAAAATAGCAGCCGATTTGCATTGAAAGAATAGAGTATGGAATGAAAATCAACTTTTATTTACGTTTTCGGGGTCTTTGAATTCGAAAATTATACTTGCTTTTAAAAATTCAGAATGGCGGACACAGAATGGCGGCTTCATTTTGTGAAAGGCTTATGTTCCGATGTTAACTTGAAGAATAAGGGAAATAACACGTGATAGCATAAATTACGTCGAATTATATTTAAAAAAATCACTAATTTTACATGTACTTTATGGTTACTTACCATTAATTTTCGGGAATTTATGAAAATGTTGGGTAATCTATAGGTACTAATTTCACAGGTTATTTATGGAAACTTATAATAAAAAACCGAAAATTGAAATAAAAAAAATTTCGGAAGATTTGTAAATTTTTTTGGTAATTTTCACTAATTTTACAGGTTATTCATGGTAATACAAGATAAATAACCTGCAATTGAAATAAAAAATTTTCGGAAATATATGAAATTTTTACTAATTTTTAAGGTGATTTCTGGTT
>WSXT02163499.1:0-10005 GCA_011762715.2 Neuroterus valhalla | reverse complement strand
GAAGTGAAATAATACAATTGTGAATCACATTGCTTGAGTCTTCTTCCTCAACCCCGACCTGCGCATCAAAAACAACAAAGATTATAATGAGCCGCAATCGCAGTTAGACTGTGCCAAATTTAAAAAAGTCGTAAACAGCATTTGTCATGTCATTCGCACTCGGATTACAAGCTTAACATGAGTTTTCAATTTTTCTTTAATCAGTAAAAAGTGCATCTTATTTACAGGGTTTCACGGTTGTTATGCAAAAGAATACATTTGAAAATGCTTAAGCACAAAAAGAATCTTACATTAAGAGTCACGTTATGAAGGTTTAAAAGAATGCATGTCTCTCGTCTGGAAATATCGACGGGAGTGAAAACTCTTCTCCGGACTGACTGCAGTGTTCGTTCATGACTCTCATCAGGAACATCAATTTCTCTCGAGATTTACAAGTCGTTGGAAGATCTTTTGAGTGGAAAATTCTGTCAAAATGAATTTTTTCGACAAAGATCAACCAAATGGTTGCAAATTTCAGATTTATTTTACAGCAGTATGCATTTTTTAATTTTTGTGTGCTTCAACAAGTAAGAACAAACATTCACGAGACGTCTCTGATGTGCAAAAAAAGAAAAAAATCCCATACGAGTTGATAATATGACATAGTTAAACATTACTTCTGAGGAAAATTGAGAAATTTGTATGTTATTATCTCCTATGATGATAATAAGCTGTTCAAACTATCAAAAAACAGTTGATACTTCCATATTAGCATCCAAAAACTATTAAGAAATTATTAAAAAATTTTTTTGGCTACACGAACAAAGATCAATTGCTTCGCGAGCGAAGACTCTTGCATCGACTTTGTCACGCTCGATTAGGGGTGGGAATTTCATTTTTTAAATTTTCTCTGCAAAGAATTTTTTGATCCGAAAACCACAAGAAGTTAAAACTGCGCTGAAAATACGTATATATAGGGTATTCTATACGAAATTCACGACTAAAATTTTTTTTCTTGACAATAATTTTTTCTATGCTAAAATAGTTTTAAAAATATTCGGCACGTGGGTTTTTTCGTTTCGATAGTTTCCGCGATTTTCCGAAATATAATTTTTTTAGATTTGCTTCTGTGGAAAAGAAACATTTTACAGTAAAATCTAATTAGGATAGGAAAATTAATCTTCCACATAAAATGTTCCTTGCTTCGAATATCAGCAAAATCAGAAAATAAAGAGTTGAATACTTACGGAGTAATACATTTCTAATCGCAGCTTACAGTTCATAATAACCGAAAAAATCTTTTTTTTTTACTTCTAAAATATATAATCTTGACATTTTTAAGATTACAATTGCATTTAACTCAAAATTCACTGGTAAAGAACTCTTGTTATCACGCTGAGTCCATAAAAGTCGCGCGAGCAAGATGCAATTAAAAATATATCGCTCCGTAAATATTCAACTCCCGATTTTCGAATTTTGTCAATACTTAGAACATGGTTTGAGTAACTTTTTTCAATATGAAAAACATGTCCAAATTTCAAAAAATTGTATTTGTTTATACATTTTCTATTTTTTTCATTAAGAAAATGATAGAATCAAGTTTTACCACACTCTGTTGAATAGCTGAAATAAAAACGAACATTTTATTTAAAAGGGAAATTTCTCTATTTATATAGGATTTCGCTATATAAACGATTGAAAAATACTTTTTTCCATGAATGGCCACTTTCACAAAATTATATCTTGGAAAAGAAACAGTGAAGAAACACTGATGCAAATGAAACGCATCATAAGTAAAAATTACCGTGTTTGTGTTCAGTCCGTTGGGGTTTTGCGTTAAAAGTGTTTTGCGCAATATCGTCGAGTGTATCATTATTTTGACTTGACCAATCGACGCTCATGTTGATAATGATAAATGCTAATCCACATATAAATCTGCAATTTGAATAATCGAAGAAATTAATTTTCGAACCTCACGCAAATCATATGAACAGAAAAAAAGGAAAATACGTGACCACATAATGTCGCATCGAATATCGATTATACAAGGTTTCAACAGGACAAACAATTTTTGCATACATAGAAAACATACTTACCAATAATTGTCAGTAAATTTTCACCCAATTATGTCCACGATTCAAAACTGTCACTAATATAAAATCCACATTATCACACTTAGAACAGAAGCGGTAGACGGACTGATCAAAACCGCAAGCTTAGAATGCAAGTTGACCTTGCGGACAGTTCCCAGAATTTCCTAGTCCTTTACTAACGCTTTTCAATCAGAGGAGCATGAAGTATTTATATATATTTAAATACTTCCCAGAATTTTCCAAGGCAATGCAGGGAGAGCTCAGAATTGGAAAGTCTTTGGATGTACATGCCATATTCTTCAAGCATTTTTTTATTTCCTCCTTAAGGAAATAGCGAAATAGTACATTATTCAACAAATTCAAACTAGAATTTAGTCGAAACCGAAGTTTAAGGGCCGAGACGGAGTCTAGGGTTGTAATCGGTTGAGGCTAAATTTTCGTTTGAAAGTGTTGGGATTCAGTATGTTTTTCGCCATAAGATTAAGAAAAAGCCCGATAGAAATTCCCGAATGGCGAAAAAAATTTATATAGTAAAAAAGCAAAAAACGCTTTTGGTGCTTCAACAGAATTTTCTGGACATGAGATTTTCCCTTCTGATTTCCTTCAAATTTCTTCGATGAATCACATTTCATCGAGGAAATGAAGAAATTTGGCTGCGATTGTAATAGTTTACGTTTTTGAAATTCCGAAAAAAATAGAAAAAATAATGTTATGATTTATTTAAACTTACGGGAGATGACTATTGAATTAAGAAAAAAAGATCCATCCTATGAAAATTTAATGAAATGTATTTTTATAAACTTAATGTAGTGAATGATATTATTATAATTTATGTTGTCGAAAAACATTTAATAATTTCATTAATGAACCAGGTATGCCTAATGTATATTCAAACATTCTAAGTCTATTAATTCATTCCATTAATTCAGAAAGTATTAATTTATGAAACATTCTGAAGTTTCCAAAAGTTCGATTCGTTTTGAAAACAAAAATTCCGAGGAAGGAAAAAAAAGAATTGAAGGTGCATTTTTGCATATAATAGCCGAGACATCCGATGCAAATTATAATTTTAACTGGAAACAATCATACATGCGTTAATTTTAAGCGATAGCACGTTTTTCTATTAACATGTAATAAAGTTCCAATCTTCAGAGCGCATCGTGTTGTCCCAACACCAAGGGTTTTCGTTCGCCTGAAGAAAGTCTGACCTTCCTCTCGATCGCAAGCTTTCGCGTATGCTCAAGCCGGAGACAGCGCGCCGTCCCAAAACGAGTCTCGCATTCGCTCAAAGCGAAACACCCCAACACGATTTCGCCTCTTCACATGTGGAAGCTCCAGTAAGAAGATTATCCACATACAAATCCCTTTTCAATACTTGAGCAGCCAAGGGAAAATCATGACCTTCATCTTCAGCTAATTGATGAAGGCATCGTATGGCCAAGAAAGATGCAGGAGCAAAACCAAAAGTAACTGTATTTAGGCGATATTCTAATATCTGATCATTTTTAGGCCACAAAATCTTCTGATATTGTCGATCTTCTTCGCGGATTAGGAACTGTCTGTACATCTTTTCAATGTCAGCTATGAGCACATAATTATGGAAGCGGAAACGAATTATTAGGGCAAAAAGATCATCTTGCATCGTGGGACCGACCATCAGGAGTTCGTTTAAAGAGACACCAGAAGTACTTTTACTTGAAGCATTAAAGACTACCCTCAATTTGGTGGTAGTACTGGACTGTTTTATTACACCGTGATGAGACAAATAAAAACCGTCATCCTCGTGAGGCGAATCATTTATTGACATGTGATTTAATTCTAAGTAGTTTTGGATGACAGCCGTATACTGTTCTTTAAATTCCCGGTCTTTATCAAATCTCTTCTGTAATTGTTTTAACCTTTTCAACGCAATCTGTTTAGATTCTTCTAATGTTTTCGTTGTCGCTCTGAATGGTAAGGCGACTATATATCGACCGCTTTGATCTCGTGTCACGTGTTGTTTAAAATGTGCCTCGCAATCGATCTCTTCCTGAGAAAGTGTTGATTGGGATGAAAATTCCTCTACTGACCAAAATTTCTCAATTATCGTTTTCAAATCGGTTGTGAGACAGTTGTTAGTTTTTATGATTTTAGAATTGCTTCGACAATCTAAACCTCCGCCAATTATCCAATCTAACCGAGTTTTTTGTAAATAGAGGTAATTGCCGCTTCGAGATAAATTTATAGAACCTATCGATAATAAAGATAGACTCATTCCTGCGCCGATCAGCATGTCTATTGTTCTGGGTATGTGAAAATTAGGATCAGCGAATATAGTAGTATATTTTTAGGAATTCGAAGATTCTCACGTGATATGGCTTGATTCAGAACTAGATCAGTTATATTAGAAATTACTAAAAAATTAAGAGTACGCTAATACTCATTATAAACTGATTTGAAAGTTATGTAAGCCATACTATTTACAACTGTCGTAAGATTGTTACAACTCCGATTGAAAATGAACATTTAAACGTTGGGATTTTCAATTTCTTTATGAAGTTCATTGTCACAAAATTCGTGGTTGAGCAAGTATCAAGTAATATTCGTGCTTTTAATTGATTTTTCTTTTTATCAAATACTTCAACTATCGCACTCGTCATTAGCTGACAAGCTGGCGAAGAAACTAGAGACTTCAAAGTGATTTCCGAGACAGGCGTTGTCACAATTCATTGGATTTGTTCGAATCTTGTGCTTTGGTGAAGTGTAATAATGTATTGTGACGTTTCCCCCACTTTTTACAGGTACCTGTGCAATCCTTTGCTTTATGATTACGCAGACAATTGAAACATAAATGTGCATCTTTAACCACTTTGAAGCGCTCCTCAACCGTCAACGCTAAGAATTTGTTGCATTTAAATAGATAATGAGGCTCGGTACAAAGAGGGCATTTATTGGATGTAGAAGTCAAGAAAGCCTGACGTTTCACATTGTCTTTACGTTTTTTAGAAGGGGGAGAATCCTTATCAATAGCATTTTTGGCAGTATTATCGTTTTTACGTTTAGAAATGCGTGCTGCAGTTCTATATAAAAAATCAGTTAAATCTTCTAATTTTGGAAATTCTCCGTTTTTAATGGTTTCATCCCATTTTTCCAAGGACGATTTATGAAGTTTTTCTTCAATAATAGCTACTATCATCTCATGACTGACGTTTACCCCTAATGAAGCTAGTGATTGAAGATGCTGCTGTGATTCATCAGCAAGAGCGATCAGTCCCTGATAGGATTCTGTTTCTTGAACCGGTAATCGTAGCAATAAACTAAGATGACGCGATATCAGGGTACGTTTATCTTCATATGATTTTCGTAGAAGATTCCAAGCGCGATCGGAATTTTCGTTCGTAATAGCCAAAACTTGAATTTTACGTAATGCCTGATCTTTAATTGCGGATTTCAGATATTGCAGTTTTTCTACATTACTTATGTCATCACGGTTGATAATCATTGTGGTAAAAGAGTCTGCAAATGACAGCCAGTATGGTCTTTTCATCGGAACTGTGATCTGTTTTAGTATCGATCAGTTGAATCTCGTCATATAAATCATCAAACTTTGAAAAATGAGCAAAAACAGAGTTGTATCGTAATTGCAATTCAGCGATCTGAGCAGGGTTATTCGCATCAATCTGTGTCAAAAATTCCTTAAATGTACTTACATGCTTTCTAATTGTTGTGCTTTTTTGTAAAAGTATACTTAATCGGTCAAAGTCCTCCATTGTCGAAATAGAGTATAAGAGAAATTATTTCACAAGAAAACTGAAACCTTCGTAAGAACGTATTCCAAATAAATATGAGCTCGGAACTTAGAACGAAATAAGGGACACTTCTTTAATAAGGACCATGAATGCACATACCCAATTTTGCCTTGACTCTGCCTAAACGATCACGAGGTGTTTCACACGCATTGCCTTGATTTGTTGCTGGTGAGGTGTTTCACACGCATTGCCTCCAATTGTTGTTCGTTAGGTGTTTTGAACGCATTGCCTCCAATTGTTGTTCGTGAGGTGTTTTAAACGCATTGCCTCAATTTGAATTGGTGTCGACTTGAATGTCTGGTACTCTTTCAGATACAGGGTGTTTTTTTAACGCATTGCCCTGATGAATTTGAAGCACAATTTTGATGAGATTGTGTTGTCCAATGATCACTAGGGTAGCCAGTACTAGAACTGGCTTGAACGCTTGACGCACTGATGTCACAATAGCACTCCTGTATAGCGGCATAAAAATGCCACACTAACACTTTCACTGATTTGTTTTTAACAGCTGTAATTAAACACTGCACTTTGATTTCATATGTTTGCAGTACTGCCTTTGATACACTGATTCACTGATTAGTGCTTTTTAATCAATCCGGTTTGAAGGACCAATGTTAATTTGCACTTAATAAATTGGGTCTATCAAGACGAGTATTTCGCATAAATAATTCGATTTGTTCAGGATAAAATAGTAGATATTTTATTAAGGCAAGGAGTAAAAGAATCTAGTACATTTCTCTTCCGAGGTTCTCTTCACACTAAATCTCCGTCTCCGATTCTCAGACCTCACGCACTACATCAGAGTGGGAATAATATAAACAACAGAATCATATTTCGAAGAAATATATAGTCGAGATGACCAAACATAAACCAGCAGAAACTTAAACCATAACAATCAGGTTTCTGATACTTTTCGTGATGATTTTAACAAATAGCCTCAGACCGATGTATAACATCACCGTGAATCTTGAAATATCATTTTAATATATTGTTTTTCTTATTTATAGAAGTTTCCATAATCATAAGATAATAAATGATGTTTGATGTAATAATGTTCTCAAATTGATACGGAAGCAGAAATTATTCATCAAATTTTACAGAATTTATTGTAAAAATCGTGAATTATTTTTATTTAGGCCCCGGATGAAATAACTTGCTCAACGCTCGAAAACGCATAAAAGTATTGCCCAAATAACAGAGTACATAAAATATTTCAAAGTCCGAAAAATAATTGATAACACTAGTAGATGATTATTAGTAATAATAAAAATTGAAAAACTAACAAAAATTAAACTTCCAAATACATCAAGTTTTAGAAACATAGCTTGTCGTATGTTGTCCAATTTTGGTCGGAATCGTTCAAAACTTGGCTTCAACATGTATTCGTTAATGCACACAGAATAATGAAAAAGCTAAAAATAAGCCTATTGTTTGATAATATGCGATTAAAAATTGAGGCTGGTCGCTAACCACGTTTTTTAGCTTCGCCGACAAAAAGTATCGATAGAATTTCAAAGTTGGAGAAACTTTCGGTAGAGCATTCGTTCTATATATTCAGAGAAGTCTTCTGATAATGTTGACCTCGATTCATTGAAAATTGACAAAGTTACATACTTTACAAGATTGCTCCATGAGCACTGGGCACTACAGACAGCGTAAGCGTCGTTCGGCTTTCTAGCCTTGATCTTACGATTATTTTTTAATGGTTTATGTTTGAGCTTAAATTTCTTCTCCAAACTAAAGTTCCACTATTATAATTCCAATATTAAATAGTCGATAGTTGGAATTCTACGATTTTAAAAACTTCATCTTGGAAATTCAATGATACATCATAAGTTCAAATTGACGCGTTTCGAGGTGAAGTAATCATACACCTTCGGCTTCTATACCTTGAGATATATTTCCATAATCGAATGATGTTGTTTTGGGCTCATGAAGTTTTTTTGTACAATATCCAACTCTGTCAGTTTTCAATGCATGGGTCTGAAAATTTCCCAAAATTTTTTACCACTGATAAGGAACAACAGTCTCACCGGAAAGTTTTTCAACTTTGAACTTCTCTTAATACTTTTTACCGGTGAAACTAGAAAAACATTGTTACCGAACGGCGACAATTTGTAATCAAATATTATCATGTTTAAACCAAGTTTGGAACAGTTTCGACAAAAATTAGCGAACTCACGACGCGACGAGTTTTTTTCCAAAACTTGTTGGATTCATTCGCCATTTGTTGATATACTTAAGGATTCTTCTGGAGCATACATTTTCTAACGAAAAAGTATTTTTTCTGTTCGCGTAAAAAATCAGAGTACATGAATAAAATCCGTTGTACTCGATGCAGACGCAAATATAATAAAATTAAATTGTCCAGGCAATAAGTTTATTGATATGAACAAATTTTACGAACAAATAAATATCTATCGATAATTTCTTGGATTTCCTTTCCATACAAAGTAATTTTCGAATATTTCACATTGTTATTGGAAATAAACAAAGTTGCTCTGCATGAAAATTCATGGACCTCCGGAGATAACTTTATAAGTTATCTAGCTGGGAACCTCCATTCGAATTATTACGTTTTATTCAAATCGTTATTTTTTTAAATCTTTTTTTTTTTGCAAAAGAATGCTACGAATAACTTAATAATGTTACCCGTTTGGGAATATTTTTAATTATTCGACGCATTGGCACTATGTCAAGTGATAAGTTCAACATTTTGTGTACAAAAATGCCAATAATAAAATATTTTCAATGCATGTATACTTATAATTATTAATTATTAGTTACATTAATTGACTTTTGTTGGAATAAATCTTGCCAGCCACGTAACATAATGGAATTATTCGTAGAATGTTCTTTTAATAAAAGCATTTTTAATGAATTAATGCAGAATAAACAACGCAATTTTTTGCTCAATTCGATCATGACAATTGGAAGTGTTGAATCCGGATGAAGCTTCTCAGATAGATAACATCATAAAGTCATTCGCAGCAGGTTTGAATAAGTGCCAGTATTTCTCATGTACTTTTCCTATTAACACGAAGAGGAAGAATAATACATAGGGGAATCACATTTTTCTTGCATTATTTACTGATGAAACATTTGTTGCGAAATGAAAATGAAACCATTGGACCACTGTATCCTCGTTATAAATCAGACGCACTTATTTGTCTCATTTATGACACAGCATTGAAAGAGTTCAAAAACGTAAAAACGCCGCAAAAAGTGCTGATGCTTCTAACCGAGGTCCGATGTAGGAATTGCCCGGTTCCAGACACAATCGACTAACAACTGTAGAGTTTACTCATATGCTTAAGAATTACAAATTCTCTGGCAAATTCTAAGCAATTAGAAATATTTCAAATTTTTCGCAAGATAAGCAATGAAAAAAATAGAGTGAATCAGGCTGATTATAATTTTGTAGGTTTTCAGGGAAATGTTACAGAGTAATCCGTATTTTTCACTTTGAAATCGCATGTTTCGAAATCTTGAATATGTATCCATGAAATGGCTCAATATCTATGGAATTATCCTTATGCAATTTATTGAATTAACCAAATATACTGTATAAATTGACTATCACTAACCTGGAATGTCCAAAAAATAGCAAATCGGATCACGTTGCTGCGGCGATCATCAAACCTTTTGTCTCGACCTATTTTTATAATCCTATAGAGGAGGTAAGCAGACAGTCTTATGCCCCAAAGGCAAACGAAAACGGTCACCATAAGTTGCCGGCTATCGTATGTCTGTAAAACAGGAAAATCACACATCATACTTCTAAGAAATCTGATGCAAGAAATATTTCAAATTCTTCTACGGTCGATGATGCCAGGAAAGTCGTAGAGTAGTAATAATACAGCATCATGCGAAAATGAGAGCTAGGTTTTGGAACGGTATGTTCTTATTATGTTTGGTAACCCAGGCAACAATCGTGCGTCATCATCACATCACTCGCAAGCAGTAAGTGTCACGACGTGTGCAGTAAAAATTCTGCTTTCTCGCCGTAATCCATTCAAGTAATACTACGGTCATCCACGGAAGGGGCAGTTTCAATTAGATCTACGCAGCCTTTATTGAAACTTCATTAAATAATTTATTAATAAATGAACTCTAATACATTATGTTAGATTGTAGAAAAAAAA
>WSXT02163488.1:0-10006 GCA_011762715.2 Neuroterus valhalla | reverse complement strand
TAGGTTATATTTATTTAATGTTTTCTTAAGTTTATAATGTGCTGAAACTTACTTGATACGGGTAAATAATAGTTTCTTCGAGAAAAAACAGTTTTAACAAAGAACGTGCTTCTCCACTATATACGAGGAAAATTTGATTTTGAACACTTTTTTTTGATAAATAATAATTTTCAACACTAACTGTTGAATTCATGCTTCACAGAATAATCGTAAAATCATTTTTATGCATAAATTGAAATGCTTATCAAAAACTGGACTTCCTTTTTTCAGTTCGCGACACTAGCGCAACCTAGATTTCAGATACCGAAGAATTCAAATCCCGCTTGTACGAGAAATTCTGGCCCAAGGGATTAAGAGTGTAGAACTCAAAATCATGGTATATACAAGAGTTTACTATTGCATTCCCTAATTTAATAAACATTGCTTCAACTACCCTTTTTAAATGCAACAACACGATTTTTACCCAACTCGACCATTTTTATTTCTCTTTTTTCTCTCTTTTCTCATGCCATCATAGCAAAAACATACATGTTCTATTGAAACGGAGAGAGGGAGAGAGGAAGGGGATGGCGCGACGGCAACAATATTATGCCATTAGAGTAATTAAATTCTAGTCGCTCCGGCATGTTTCACGGAATGCAGTGCGGGGGTTAAACGAGGAAAAAAAAATTATGCATCGAATTGCTAGGCGAACATCCACCACGGATGAATCGGGGCTCGTCGGAGTGAGGGCGTCAAATTTCATTAGCATATCAATGCTGGTGGATGGTGCGGGCTTCCGGGCGCCACCTGCGCCCAGTATTATAGGATCACTAGAGGATAGAGCGCAGGGTTGAGAAGGGCGGGTAAATTGCGATGAGAAATGGTCAAAGGCTCTGCATTTTCTATCTCGCCCTCGATCTGGTTTACTCAGTGCGGTTAATCGTTATCGTATTAGCGATACTCCCGTTTATTTCGATATCAAACTGGTATACATATACAGTCCTCTTAACTTCCAGAGAAATATTACCCTAGCCCACTTTTACATCTTTTTTTTTTCAATTTACAAATATCAGAACATTGGAAAATGTATTGAACGATTAGAAATACCGAAAACTGTTGAGTAATATTATTTGAAGATAACAAAATCGCGAGAAAAACGTCGAGCGCCTAGGGCCTAGGCCAGGGGCGCGCATCTTTCAGATCTCGCGCTTCGCGCTCGGTTATGGATTTACCTCGCGCTACGCGCTCGGCCTTTGTACCTCCCTACAGTTGTATAAAAAGCTTGTGAAACTCAAAAGAGAAATGTCGACTACTTTAATTTGATGAGTGTGAATTCTCTTGTTAAAGCCTCTCAGGCTTTAACGAAAACATTGTCATTGCGTGTCTCATGCTGCGCACTCGATCAAAGTTTGTACAAAACGGTGGAGAAGTTTTCTTGCTAATTTTTTGTCACATGTTGTGTAGTTTTTCTAGAATTTAATTTTATAATTTTTAATTTCATTTTTACGATTGAAACAAAAACCATGCGTCCTTCGGAAAAATCATAAAAAATTTACAGATACTTTTCGGGTGAACAACTTTTCTCTATCAATATTCTGTGTAAGCCTTAGTCATTTTTTCAGATATTTTATTATTTCATTTTTTATAGTTATTTTTCCTGAATGAAATGAAAACCACATACCCTGGTAAAGAAGTTGATAACACATTTAAAGATATTTTCCTGGTAAAGAACTTGCGTCTATTTGATTTTCCCTAAGCTTGTGTCAATTGAACAAAAGTTCATTTTTTCCATTTTTTATATGGTTATTTATAAATGAAGCAAAAACTACTTGCTCCATCAAAAAGTTAATTTTACCAAATTTTCAGATCTTTTTTTGGTAAACAAGTTTAGTTTATTTATATTTTTCCATACTCGAAAAGTTGTAAAGATCATCCTGGAGGGCTCCCAAAAATAAACATTTTTTTCTTTAAACTTTTTTTCATATCTCCCGTTATTTGGTTGAAAATTCTCATTTTCGTTTATATTTTTGAATTTCGAAAATGCCACAACTCCGAAAATTTTGTTTTCATCAATAAAAATCATGAGGATAAATTGTTTCACTTTTTACCTACTACAAGAAACCGTACTTACAATTTTTAAATTTTGGAAAAAAGTCCAAAAAAATTTTCAAAATGCTCCTCCTCTCCTATTTTTGATTCAAAATTAGCTGGTTAACGAACTCGACTTGCCTTTTTGGTCCCTCAAAATGGGTGCCAAAGCACGATCGAATATGATCATTGTTTCGAAAGTTATCGAGTTCACAGATTATTTTAAATTATTTTTTGTGCGATCAAAATGGGAATTTTCGATTTTTTGAGGAAATTCAAAAAGTTGTATTCACGATCTTGTAGGGCTCCTAAGAAGAAACATTTTTTGTCTGTGATTTTCTTTTTAATCTTGCGTTGTTTGGCTGAAAAATCTTATTTTCGTTTATATTTTTTAATTTTGAAAATGCCTCAACTCTGACAATTTTGATTTTATCGAAAAAAATAATGAGGATAAATTGTTTTAATTTTCAAGTGCTACAAGAAACTGTGCTTACAATTTTTGATTCATGGAAAAAAAGTCCAAACAAATTCTCAAAATGCTCCCCCCTCTTATTCGTATTATACTATCGAAGTTTAATATTATCATGCTAGTATTTGAAACACGAAGACGACAAAGTATTATTCTAATTAGGAAATATTATGAATTTCTATTTCATGAATTAAAGCTATCGAAAAACGATATTCTTTTTACTGTACCATAATCCCTTACGGGGTAATAGCATAACTCGTAAAGGGTCATAATCGGTTGAGTTCCGGATACACGGGAGGACACCAGTATCCCGCCAACATACCAACAGAACTCGGTATTCCCTAACAGTTACCCATCCAGGTAAAACCCGCGCCCAGCGATGCTTAACTGCAGTGACCGGACGGGAATTTGTTTTCCGAGCGTTGCATGGCCGTTGACAAAAATTTGAATCTTTCTTGATACAAAATTAATTTTCTGGGTAGAAAATCATCTGTTGAGGATTGAGCTATTTTGATGAAAACTTGTATTTTGTGGTTAAATTAAACTGTTTAAAAATTTTTCTTTTTTTAAAGTTATTTTTCGGCTGATTTAAGGATTATGTTTTCGATTGAATACTTCATGTTTTTTAGTTGAAAATCAGATATTTAGTGAAAAATCGAAACTAGATATTCTGTTGTGAGTCCAATTTTATTCTTAAAAATTAATCTTTCTTGTGGAAGTAATCTTCTTTTGCGTTGAAAATTTGGCTGTTAAGCTTGAAAATTCCACTATTTTCTGGAAGATTGAATCATTTTTTGCTTGAAATCTATTTGTCTTGTTGGAGATTCTACTACTTTGATAAAGCCTCTCCAAATTAAAAACCACATAGATAACTCTCCTTGCTCGACTGACCAAAACCTTGTCTGCTTGATAATTTAATTATTTGGTTCAATGTTACATTTTAATGATTGAACTATTCTGCTAGAAATTCTTATTTCTTCTCCAATTCAGCTGGTTTGAAAAATCTTTATTTCTTTTGTTAGAAAGTGTATTTTGTGGACAACTTATATACTTTGTTGCAAATGCATTGATTTGGGTAAAACATTCATCTTCTAGATGGGAAATTCAAGCTGGTTGAGAATTAAATGATGTATTTAAAAATTCGTATATTTTGTAAAAAAATTAATCAATTTGTTGGTAATTCAACCACTTTGTAAAAGAATCGTCTTTATTGGTTGAATTTTTTTCATTCAACAAATCAAGTTGGAAGAAGATACTAGACCCATGCGAAAATCGACCTTCGCGGACCCAATGAAATCTTCAACACACAAATGCAGGAGAGCATAAAGGCCAAGGGCGAAGCGCGAGACTCGACAGACGTGCGCTCCAGGCGCGCTCGAACTCGCGGGCAAAGCAAAGCACGCGCAGCGTGCGATTAGGATGACGTGCCCGCGCAGCAAGAAAATTTTTTGTTGTTAAAAATATTTGTTTTTTTTTGTTGAAAATTGAACTATACTTTATTTATAATCTATTTCCGATTCAAGATAAACTTTCTTGCTAAAAAATCATCTGTTTAGATGCGGATTGAGCTATTTTGTTGGAATCTTGAACCTTTCAGTTAAATTAAAGTGATTCAAACTGCCCAGGAACAAACAAGTTGAATTTTGTACGAAATAATTAGGCTTCATTAAAAAACAAACTTGAATTTAAAAGAAAAACTTCTAAGTGTAGCTAAAAAAATACGAATTTTCAAAAAAAAAAAAAAAAACCAATTCATCTTCTAAATAAAATTTCAGGGCAAATGTAAGGTACTCATCCTCGTATATTCATGCAGCTTTGCCGACTAGAGATTCTTCTGCATTGAAAACTGTCACTTTTACACTCGAAAATATTGGGAACACACATTCCGTCAAATATTGAAAAAATAAACGCGTATTTAGGAGACCAATAGAGACATGTGTTTATTATAGTTTTATTCAATATATTGTTTTGAATCTCTTGTTTTGGAATTTAATCATTTTGATAAAATCGCAACTATTTTGCTAAAATGTCATATTTTGGGTTAAAATATTCAATTATATACTTGGTTGAAAGCTTAACTACTTTGTGACAAACTAATTTTACAATTTATCTAGTTGAAGATTCATATTCATCGGTTAAAAATCTACCTATTGCGTTAAAATCAGTTTTGATTTGCTCTCTCCGTGCGCAAAACAATTTGAGGGGTAGGGGGTGGAGTTAAGCTACCAGTCAGAGTTGGGCCATCCTTCCCTATGCGTATTGTAAATAAAAATTCTGCTCTATATGAAAAAGTAAAGGGATTTTTTTCCATTGATCGTTAAGGAAAAAAAAAACCAAAACATATTTTTGATCCAATCTTTGATGGGAAAAGTACATTTTTGTCGATTCCTTTCTTGTAATCATATTCCTGATTCTTTTACTACCAATTTAAAAAAAAATTGATGAACACTTATCTGGTTCGCGAGTTATAAGTATTTAAATAGCAGAAGTCCAGTCGGATGCTTGTGATACCACCTCGTTCGATAAAACTGGGTTTTTTATACAAAGCAGTCTACAGGTCACAATTTTCAACTGATTGAGACCTTTCTCTTCAAGGATCAAATTTGAATAAATTCTTCACAGACCACTTGAAGCGAATTTCGCAATCTTGGTTTTTTAAAAAGACTCTGTGAAGTAGAAAAGATAAAAATACCATATTATGCATCTAGGCGCATACCATGAATTATCCAAAATGCATGTTTTGAAGTTCCCATATATTCCCGGATATTTATGAAAATTTTCGATAATTTATGGTAATTTTACGGGGAAATATGTCAACTTACTATAAATTACCAAAAATTTCCAAATCATCAAAATTCTCGGTAGTTTATAGTAATCTTACAGGTAATTCACTGTGACTTGAGATAAATAACCTAGAATTGAATGAAAAAATGTCGATGAATTTCCGGAAATGTTCGGTAATTGACGGTAATTTTATCAGTTATATGTGTCAACTTTCTATGAATAACCGTAAAATTCTAACATTTGCAACCAAAATTTCCTCACAGTTTCTACGGTGAGTGTGCTGATTATCGTAAAGTGTGAGCTTATAGATTTATCATTTTCATTATTCATCTTTGACGCCACTTTCCACTCCCTAGGAAGTAAAAAGTACTTTTAATCCCTAGGGAGTGAAAAATAGAGCTTTGGCACCGTTTCATAGGCGTCGAAAATACCTGAACTCATACATGTGTTATAAAAAGGGTATTTTCATCTAAATCAATTTCTAAATTGCATCTAGGGAGGAAAATCACTCAATAAAAAGCAGACTTGTGTGGTTATATATAAAATCTGCTTATAATAATCAGAATAATTGAAGTGCTGATTATTTATGTTATTTCAGTGTCAAATCATTCTAAGAGTTATCATGTAGATATCAGCACTGAGAAACTTTATGTTAGAAAAATTATTAAAATAGGTAGCAAATTGGGGCAAAACGCCAAAGTTTCGGCATTTGAATATTTGAATAATGAGTTTTACTATTTTTAGAAGAAGGTTTCCTATGTGAGATAAGCAAGCTTTACTATTTTCTGTAGTAAAATCTGATATAGGAAAAATTATTAGAGAAATATTAATAGATTATATAAAGACAATAGGAGTAATAAGTATTTTAAATAACATCATATACTAACTATGCAAGAAAAATTACTATTTTCTGTAGTAACACGATGTATATTAAAGACGTTTTATATTTTTTGGAATGGAGTTAATACCAATTATCAAAATTGGTTACAAAAATTACTTACTGATTTAGCAGAAGACTCCAAGCCATGGACCGAGCGCAGCCGAGCGTATCCGACGTGTCTCGATCTCCGATCAACGGATTCATAAGTTTTTGTTTTCAAACGTATTTTTACTTTTCAAAGATCTTCAAGTAATTTTGTATTCTTTACTTATTTTAATTAAATTCAAGAGTTTGGTTTTTAAAATTAGAGAATTTCAGCAATGTTGATAAATTAAGGATTAAATCTTGGAACCAATGAAATTTTTATCATTTAGGTCATATGGATGTTTTCATTCCCATTTCTCATAATGTTCTGTAGATAAATGGAACATCGCCCGACTGCTGCCCCGAAGACGCGTGTTCGATTCCGGTCAGCTTCGTTTTCCACGAACCCGATTTTTCGGTTTCAGCTTATAATTTATTAATATGATATGTTTTCAGAAGACACAAATATATATTTTCAAATTTTGTCAATCCCGAATAGTGTATATATTCGGTTTCGAGTTCAATAGCATATGTGAGTTTCTTTTTTTTCTATTCGAACTGTAGCAAATTTTGCTAACTAGTTAGTAATTCGTTGCGCAAGGTCCCTGCGCATCATTTTACTACAGTTTGTAAATACTGTTATCTTCTGCAGTTAATAATCCAACAAATTTACTATTTCCTCCTCTTAAAATTAGCAAATGGCTGTTGTACGGACATGCAGTTTTATTACAGAGTTGAACAAATACTTCAAACGTTTTTTACAATAAATGCAATTGTTTTAGTTTTTATTCTAACATATTTAATAATTCTGACAGCAGCTGCGAGTTACTATTGAAATTCGTAAATATTATTAAAACATGCTTTTTGCCCCTCATTGCAAAGTTCAGATAGTAAAATCTAGGGTGTTTTTTAACAAAAAATACTAACCAAGGTTTCTCAGTGAGGGTAACAGTTATCTCATATTCTGGCACGGATTTACCGTTTAGAATAGTCTTTGCTATTGTGAAGAATTAATTGCTTTACCGTTTTTGAGAGTGGCATCTTGATACTTATTCTCAAGGCAATTGATTGAAGGGCTAAAAGGTGTAGTTCAAATGGAGTTTGAATTGGGTTTTGATTATATAAAGATAGAGAGTGGAGTGAACTGGTGAAGACTTCGAGTCGACCCCTTTAGAGGTGGGTGGCAGCAATAAATACAATTCCATCAAATCAGTGCTGTAATGAAAAGCGTGACTAATAAAATAAGTGGCAGGTCCCAAAGTGATTCGCCAACGAACCCCATATACGAAATCGCATTTCGCCAACTCCCAGATGTTTGCAGGGCGTGCAGATCGCTCACGATCTCCCCCTCTTGATCCGTCTATGGGATGCCCCTTGCTCTCTTTCACTCTTTCTCTTTTTCTCCTTCTATCTCCTTATTTTTCTCTCACTCCTTCACATCATTCATGTATATCTATATTCCCATTCTTCCGTCTTCCCGACTTTGGACTGATCCCTTTTCGTGAGCAAATACATATTTATGGTTCGTGTCGCGATACTCGCGTAATTCCGTATCGCTTTCTACTTCCTGAGCTTTTCCCAAACTCATTTCCCCATGTAAATATTGTTTGCGTTTGAGATACCTCCTTGAGCCGATGGAATGAAAAACGGAATGTCTTATTCACTTGAGATTTATCCTACACGGCCTGAGTGACAGATACTTTATATTTTTGCAGGAAAATTTTCCCTTTGACATCTTCTTTTAGTGTGATTTTTTCTTCTTTTTTTAAAGAAGTCGAAAATTCCATTCCCGACGAAAAATATGTTTTGATGTAGAAAGATCATTGTAAGAAAAAGTTAGAACTCTTGTCATCATCTGGGATTGAAAATCGATTTTTATCAGAAGGAGAAGCTCCATAATATTCCTTATTATCAATAAACATTTATTGCGCATAAAAGGTTATTTAGAGCCAGATTTATGATGTTTACAAATGCTTTGTACCACTTCACTGTTACAGAGTCTCTGTACTAAATTATCTGCATCTAGAATAGAAACATGTGTAAATTGAACATTTTTGCCAGCATAGGACATTGACTTTTAACCTAAAAATAAATGCCAATATGTGAATCATTCTCATATTTACTGCATATATTCTTCCATCATCTTGCGAGTCATTTGTGTCAACTTCCTCGTCTGGAAAGGATGAAAATAAGGCATCGATCCAATGTTGATTTTTTATGCACTTGATCAGGCAGGCTTGATCATAATTGGGAAAACTGAAAATAAAGTTCAAGATCATAACATGCATTTCCATGCTACGCACGAGATCTATACAGATATAATCATTCCATTTCTTCTTTTAATAATAAATACCAAACATTATCTTATGTATCTTTATGAAGATCCAGTAACTTCAGTTGAACTTCTTTCAGAGACTTTGAACAATAATTTTCTTTATTGTACCATTAGGCCATAATCCCTTACGGGGTAAGCGTAACATGTAAAGAGTCATATTTGGTTGAGTTGAATACACGGGAGGACACAGTCTCCCGCCAACACGCCAACAGCACGCGATATTCCCGGAAAGTCAGCCATCCAAGTACAAGTCGTGCCACACGCTGCTTAACTTCGGTGATTGGAAGGGAACTGATTTCTTAAGGGGGGGATAGGGTCGAAAAATTGATTTTGTTGTTGTTGAGGTCGATGTTCACTCTCCCGAAAAAACTACCCAACAGATCGTTCTCAAATTTGGTATACACTTTCTAGATACATATTGTTAGGGTCCAACGGTCTTTATTTTTCCGACATTAAGGATGTTTTCCACTCACAAAATGGCGAAATTTTTCGTCAAAAATCACATTTTCCACTTCAAACGACCATAAAAAATAAAAAAATTAAGAAATTCATGATTGGACTACGTTGGAACAAAGAAAAAAGTATACTTTAATGGAAAAATTTTACTCATTTGGATCATACGACTCTACGTTGAGATATGATGAACACCGGAAATAAGTTACGTCATCGTAGATCTACTATCACCGGCTTACTTCTTCATATTTTTGTGCCAAAATTTGAAAAAATGTTCTTGGAATGTTACTTTATAATTTGTCCAATACTAGAATAAATTTACTTTTGTAATATTTCCAAAAAAAAATTCGTGAAAAAACGTTTTTTTAGGCTCTACTCCCTCCTTAAACGTGGCATGGCCGTTGGTTATTTAGTTCGGAAATTTAACATTTTTTCTGAGAATAATTTTGGAGTTGGAAATTCTACCATTCTACCATTTCTTTTGAGTTGCAATATTTTTTTTCAGAATTCCCCTTCTTGATTGAAAATCAAACTTTTCAGCTGGATATTTGACTATTATATTCCTAGGTAAAAACTTATGGTATAAACTTACTTCCAAAAAAACTTCCCAAAACGAAATTTGGGAAGGTGAAAGAAATTTCGTAATAATGTATTCGAAAAAAGACCCAGATTCGTCGCGTACAATCAGTTGAGAATTATCCTCGAAGATATGTCGGAAGATATGAATATTTTCATAAATCATAAAGAGGAGACAACAATAAATAAATAATATTTGAACTTTTTTTCTCCATGAACTGGATTGAATTTAATGCTGTTGATCTTTGACGCTGAAAATTATTCACATACTTTGCTAGAAAGAATACACCTTTTATCTTTCTTCTCTAGTTACAATTGACACAGGCATATCAAGTCTCTCATCTGCCCGGTTTTA
>WSXT02163477.1:0-10006 GCA_011762715.2 Neuroterus valhalla | reverse complement strand
TCAGAAAATAAGAATTCTCAATGTCCTTAATTCAATTCAACAAATTTAAAATAAAAATTACTACCTTTAGTCTTAAAAGTCATCTTTAAGAGTCGTGTACAAGAGTGCATTGTATTTAATTAGTGTTACTTATATTAAAAATAACGACTGAATTTTATCTTTGCAGTATATTTCATTGATTTTGTACCATGACGAAGAGCAAAGAACAACGGCTGAGAAGTCAGCAGACCACGAGCAGCGAGAGCGTGGTGAACAATTGATAACTGAAATCAAGCCTTTCAAGAAGTTTTATCCAGCAGAAGAGTAAGTAAACCGATTTTGTAAGAAGAGATCTACAGAATCGAATTATTTTGTCGTGATTCAAAGCTCAGATGATCCAGCCTTGAAGCATTTTTATCAAGGTCTTCAAATATAAGAAAGAAAGAAAAAGTAATTTTTTATCGTGGCTTAAAAACTAAATAATTTATTTATGTATCTCTCTATAAATCTATCATAAATATTTGTAAGCTGGTTTTTGAATACAAATATCTTAATCGTTTTCGTGATGATTAATGAGTACCTTGAGCCACAGATATCAATATGCACAGAATTATCTGAATCTGACATTGACACCATGCGCGTCCCTTTCCCGCATGCTCAAGTTTCTGTCAGATTTTTATGGTGGCGTGTCGGAATATTAATGAGTCATTGACATTTATAGCAGGTGGTAGAGTTTATTTCTGGGATTGCTTTAAAAACTATGATTTATTTGATACCTGATTTTTCGAATTGAAGTTGCAACATTTCTGTGCAGTTTTATATAAAGGGTGATTTGTCGAATGGATTTCTCGAAAATTTAAGGGTATAGTTTTGTATAATTAAAACCTCATTGAATTCAATCAAGTTTCAATTAATTGAAAATCGAAATTTTCACTTGTTTAATTTGAAATGGTATAATTTGCAATTGAAGAGTTTTAAACAAATATTTGATTTCCAGATTATTTTGTTAAAGTGCAGATTTTTATAGACTTCGAATCAAGAATTGTTTAACTCTGTATTGTTCGAATTGCAAAGAGTAAAACATTTTCACTCGCAATCGGTTTATACATTTTATTTTTTGAAATTTCGTCTTTCAGAATGGAATTAGTATTTATAATTTTGTTTTATTATTATAGTTATCATCAAAAATATCGATTGCAAGATCATCCATGGCTGCTTGAAACACTCGGACTTTCATCTTCGGAACAACTGAAAACTTCACCTCTAGCAGCAAAACTTAATGGATACTTGGCTGGTGCAGTGACTTTCGAGCAATTCGAAAGAGATTTACCCAGTCTTGGCCTCAGTGAGAAAGTAGTTCAATACGTGAGCAAATTCGTAATCGAAAAACAAAACACCGGCTTGTATTGCTAGCACTCATAAGAAAATTCTAATCCAAATTTATACGACGTAGGCAAATCTCGGATTCTTATTGATACCGAAGTTGTAGCCTGATTTTACTAAATCGTAAATCTAAATCAATTGCAATTAGCGCAAGTGAAGCTCTTCATTGGATTTATTTATATATCCAGATTTCAAAATCTGCTAATTAATCTGAAAGTGAACAGAATAATAAATTGTCAATTTCGACATGAATCTCTGCTAATTTGTACTTGCGCAGTTGTATATAACTAAAGAAATTTTGTACGTGTACAAAAACCCCTTGTGGGTTAGTCTAGTTTTTAAATCTAATTTCTTATTGTATCTAGAATTTCGATGTGCCTAGTTAAGATGCATTGTTGGATTATAAAGCATGATATGTTTCTAGCTCTTGTTTTAAATTAGGAATTTTATTTTGCGATTAGTCCTTGGAACAGTAGGATGGTTTTATTTTGCCATTAGTTATTAATAACTAGGTATTTTCACACAGTGCAAAGGAGTGTTTAGGAGTTTCATGGAGCTCAATTACAGACATCAGGCAATGTATGAAATGAAATGAAGTATTAGAAAAGAAGGATGTCCTATGAATGATGTTTTGATGGGTGCATCGACGTATCGAATAGTATTTTCCTAATGCAATCCAAACACATAGACATTATGATTTTGCGACTGTACCTTTTGTGTTGCTTAAATCTCAATAATGTTTAAGGCTATGATATAATTATTGCAATAAAGTTTATCGTAGGTTTACTGTCTCACATGTTATTTGGATTTTTGTAAACAGAAGGAATCTTATTTTTGCATTTATTGCGTAAAGAATCAGTTTTTGTAATAGTTCATTAAAAATACCAGCTTCATTAAAAAAATTGTTACCTAGAATGACTCTTTATTTTTTTAATCATTCCCATTCTTTTCAATAGTTCATTCTGTAAAGAATTGAAATTTCTGAAAAGAGAATTGCATAAGTAGACACAAAATTTTTAATTCTAGAAAAAAATGCATGTATAAGAAGTCACGACTCGTGAAAAACTTATTATTAATAAGAGAACATTGCGAAACAAATTTGAAATCATTTATCCCATTAAGATGTCGAAGGATCTCTTCCTCCAATAAAGAACAGTGTAGATAAATATCCATCATTTTAAAACTTGTGTTAATAAATACATGTACTCAAAAGGATTAGAAAAATGTATAACTTCAGTAACGTTTTATTGAATTGCAACTGAAAATACTAAGTAAAAATAGGTAATACAATTTAAAATAATTTGTTTGTAAAATTTTATATTATAATGTGAAACTTTTATTTAAAATACAAAAACATTCAAAATATAAAAGAAAATTTAAATACTTGTAGTGATTGGCAACCCTGTCTGTAGTAAACTTCTTCTAGTTGGTGCTAATTGTTTTGGTTGGAGACTTGGAGGTCAATATGACGTCTGCATCATCAGTATTGAAAATGATTTCAAACCAATATTTCTATGTACATGCGTAAATGATTGTAAATACGAATAGAAATGAGATTTTCAATATGAGGAAAGACGCAATTTGAGATAAGTAACATAAAAAAGTGCAAAATGGGAGAAAATTGTATCGTTTGAGTTTGAGGAGGGAGTAGTAGTCTGCTTGAAAGTCAACAATAGTCGGTAAAAAAATAAACATAATGTTTTAAATAATCCGAAGTATATGCAAAACTCCTTTGGTGTATCATCTCTAGATTGTGGAAAGTTCTAGATCAATTTGCGAAAAATTCTTGTACTTTCATCTTATATTTGTCGCTAATGACGTTTAAGACGAAATTCAGAAGTGGTCGAGCTGCCAAATTTATCGGTTCCATCATTCGTGATATCAAAACTCTTATTAATTTGTATGAAGGCTTTTCAGAAACCTACTGATAATCTACTAGATCCCGAGGTTCTCCTTTCAAAAATAAGGTGAATCATTAGGTTCATGTGTTGGAAATTTTAGGTTAGGAATCAATGTTCGCGCTTTGGCCTATACAACTGATGTTTCGTTTTTAGCGGTAAAATGCACTATTTTTCTAGTTTATACTTATGAAGTAAATGAAATACTTTTTCTCATATACCTGTGTTTGAGGCTATTTATCGTTTTTTAGAATCCAACATTTCAAAACTTCAATGCCAGTGCTAAAAATGGGATTGTTCATTTCTATGCACGATTCGGAAACGCAAAATTTTTTATAAACATTGGATTCTATATTGTTAAAATACCAGCACAATCAGAATATTGAATAAGTGAACATTCGAAATTCTTTATTATTATCGTTCGAAAATTTATGACTTGTGAGTCGCAATATAATTTTCTCTACATATTTGTATAAATTATGCAGATATGGATTATTCTACTGATTCACAAGAATTTTACGGCAATACTCCACCAGGAGTTTCTGGTTGCCGAAAGCTAGTGAAAAACATACTATCTCATAAGGTGTTTGTTGGAGAATATGCTGCGAGACGATATGTAGAACCATTGCGAGATTACAGGTTGAACTAAACATTTTATTTTATAAATTTTTTATATCCTTAGTTCATATAATTAACTCATACTTTTTTTTATATATTTCAGGGACGTTGTCGTATGCAGTGAAACTGAAACTGAGTTAATAAAGTTTTTGCAGGCGATTCAAAAAATTGTGGCGACAGAGTATGGGAATGAAAAATGGCTTGGAATCACAAGTGAGACATATAGAAATCATCAACTATATGAAATCGTTTCATTCTAAGTCATTTAAAAAGCATTCGTAATTTTTTTTTTTACCTGAATTTTCATTTTTATTTCTCCAGAAAAAAATGTTGCTCTAAAATTTGATTTAAAAGTATACCTGAATTCTTTCAAATAAAATTTTGCATTTGGTAGGAAGTTCGGAAACCAAGGACCAAAATGCTTACTTGTTATGGGTCAAGTTAGACGCATTACCATTTGGAAAACACTGGTTCCAAGTGCGTTCTGTGAAATTCAGAGAGAAAGAGATATACCTACAGTTAAAACACCTTAGACCCTATCAAGCAGAGGAGAAGAAACTCGACGTCGAAGAGTTTATGACTGTTAATTTCAGAGAGGTATACAACTATGCACGTCAAATGATAGAGTATAAAATATATTGAAATCGAACGTTGAATGAATGAGCACATATAAGAATCTATTATTTTTGGACTTTTTTAGATATGCACGTTTGATAATCTGTGCGAGGCATCCAAATTCAGTATGGTACTAATTCTCACAATCGCCACTTGCGTCGTGAAAGGTGGAGCTTACATTCTCGATTTCATGGTCAGAATGACCCACGAGTTATCAATACTAATCCACTCTCTGACTCCAATCGTCATATCGGTAATAAATACCATAGCAAAATGTATAGGCGGATTTTATTGGCTTATTTTCATGCTGTTGAGAGGAAATTCAGTTCCGCCTTCTAGACAAGTTCCAATGTATGACAATCGACTCGCTATCATGGACAGAATGGATAGGTCAATGGTTGCTATGTCTTCTCCTCACAGTAGACGCAGTATAAATAAGAATTCATGGGCTTACGAAAGAAGAAATAGCGGAAGAGATTGGTAGTTACAAAGAATTTTTCTAATTTGTAAACTCACTTTTTCATTCTGGATTCGGGATTCAGTACGTGGCTGTTTAATGCAAAAATGAAAATTTGCATGCAAACCAAAGGTTTTTTTTAAACAGTATATCTCTAAGGGCTAGTGATTAGTTTGTTACTAGGCACATATATGTTTCATTGTGAAGACTTCTCTGTTCGGAATTCCGAAAATATATATCCTTCTTCAACGCTGCTAAGCTTAGAAAATTTTTTTGTTTTGTTTTTATATCGATTATGCACACATTGGATCTTGGCAATAGGTTTTTATGAAGAAAAGCGTATGCATTTTTATTTTCAGTAGTGATTTTAATCAAAGTTACTTCTGTTAGTAACATTAACTAATTTTATTGTAATGGTAGGGAACTATGTTGAATATTTTAATACGGTATTTTCCAAAATAAAAATTTTTATAAAAGAAGGTTTAAATTCTTATGCAGTATTGATATTGGAAGATATGAAATCATAATTGTGCTAGTAGTAAAGTACATTCATCAAATAATGTTGGTATTTACATAATTAAGTAAATGGGACATTCTCTTATAAACCATTTGGACCAGAAAAAAATTGCCACCTCTCCGAATCTCCTCAAATTTTTTTTACAAAGTACTTATTGTATATAAACAGACACGTATGTGAGGTTTTTGTTCAAAAAATTTTTTTTTCCGGAAATACGTTCATTGTGAATTTTAATGCTTTATCCCATTCTGTTAGATGTTAAATTCATCATCTCTGGTTCTACTGGTGATATTGTTGGAATTTTTATTTCATTTTAAAGGTAATATTATCAGCTTTCTTTCACGTGGATGTTGTACCTCCCTCTGGTGTTCTTTTGAAATATTTTTTAGAAAGATGGGGCCGGTACTAGTTTAAGACGGAGAAAATAATTTTAACTACGTTTCACGTAGCGCGCGACGAGTAGGCACGTGTCTTAACATTCAGTCTCGAACTGCTTACGCAGTTTTCACTTCGGAAAAGCTTTATTTTCTCACTCTTAAACTAGTAACGGCCTCACCTTTCTGAAAAAAGGCTTTCGTAGCTTAAACCATAACGAATACGATAGCAATTCTTTCAATCAATTCCGTTGTGGCTAACAACATTCACGTGACTGAAAGCTGATATTATTACCTTTCAAATAAAAAAATAATTGTACCGAGAGCATCAGTAAAACCAGAGATAATGAATGTAACATGTAACAGAATTGCATAAAGCATTGAAATTCACGATGGTCATATTTTCGAGAAACAATTTTTTTGAACAAAAATCTCGTATACGTGTGTTTATTTTCAGTATACTCTAAAAAAAAAAAATTTGAGCCAATCAAAATTGTCAAGTTAAAAAGGTGTTCGATTTGTAAAAGGATGTCCCAAATGTCGATTTGTTTTAAATATTAGAATTGTTCTTTGACAATTTCAATCATGACGGTACGTTCTTCATGCGTCATTGTATGTATCAGAGGTTTTTAAAAAATCTTGATCCCTTAAATTACTGAAATAATCAGTTCATAAGTACCAAGTAGCGACACGAAGGAACTCAGTATGTATTGAATAAATATGTTATTATTTGAAAGCTTTTAGAAAAAGTTCCTCTTAAAATTACCAAATTATTAGGTATTGTAATTAAGGAAAAGCAGATGTAATCAAGAATGAGGAATGATATTTATTTTTTTGATAACTGCCTTACACCTATGGCTCGTAGCTAGTTACATTACATGTATAATTAAAGTTTAGAATTTGTATCACTGTTCAGTCAGTTCTTCGTGATTCCAATAACTCCACAGGCCAAACGAGCACCAGCATTCCCAGTAGTTTTGGACAGCTCATGTCCACCTTTGCCCAAATCATCTACATCAGCGTGAACCTGTCCGAAAAAGGAGTAGGAAATCGTGAAATTTCAGAACTTGAGAATTACGAGAAGAAATTTGTACAATTTATGAACACTTACTACAAGGGTTCTGCCGATAATGTTATTTTCTCCCTTAAGTTGGATCTGCTTGTCAGTTATGTTGACTTTTGCTACACCGTCGTCGCCAGCTTCGACGTTGCCTAAGTCACCAACGTGACGCACAGCATCAGTTGGTCCACCATGTTCCTTCCCACTGGGATTGAAATGTGGCCCAGCACTTGTGCAACCTACAAATAATAATTCAAATTCGTAAAAAATATATTAAGAAATATCTTCGATGTGGTATAATTTCTATATCGGAAAAAATCTTCAGACATTTCTGGGTTCAAAAATTTCATTCACTTAGATTTTCATACGCAAGCCTTTGGAAACATATTATTCTAAAATCTTAAATATTAGAATGATCAAATTGTCAAATTTTGAATTAAAAAGTTCAAAACCAAAGCCTTTGATTTTTCGAACTTTCTTACCAAATATTGTAGAATTGAAAGCATTTAAAATTGAACAATAATTCAGAATCCATACAGTTTCAAACTTTAAAACTTTCTGAATTGAATACCTTTCAAGAATAAGGACTTTTAAAATTGAACGATTCTGAAATAAGGCGTTCAAAAGGCGAGGACTGTTCTTGTAATTGAAACTAGTTCGTTTCAAAACGCATGATGTAAAATTCAAAGCGATAAATATATTTTTATTACCAAAATTTTACCCTGATTTTGCATGAATATGGATACAAAGAAATAAAAAATGAATTGAGGTATAATGATAAAGGTTTGAAGTCAAATTTCAGGTTTATACCATTTTTCAAAAGGTCTGTAATGAGAATACTGGATAAAGAAATGCTCGCAAGAAGCATGGACATTTCATTATTTATATTATCAATATGAAACAAGGGTAATCAACTTCAAGTAGTGCTATAATGATGAAAGGTCACCTGCTGACCTTATGTTTCAAATGTGGTAGCATTATTATTCATTGTATGGTATTACCATATTAGGAATTAATTTCCATGACACTGAATTATTCCACGAAAGCAGACTGGATTTCATCTTCAAATTTTTGTTGTTCAAGCACTCCGAAGAAAATTCTTGGATATGCAATAATAATTTTTACCTGGTAGAAGGACTGATTTCATTTTTAACTGTATGACAATTCATTTTATATGAACCCCATCTCATTGACAAAAAAAATAAACTTTATAAACATTATATTATCGTATATCAAAATTTTTTTTATTCAACGATCAAGTTCAGTTGTTAATTTCTTAGAACAAGTGAATTTCTCGTTATGACCAGTAGAGAGAATGATAACAATGTTAATAAGAGGTCGCAGTAACACAAACGACTAAAAATAAGCTCAACACTCTTGACTGTCTTGCTGCAAAAATAAGAGCAGAACCGTTACGGATTTTGATTCCAATATCAACTTAAATTTTTTATCACCAGAATGGCTATGCAGCGGTAAAATTCATAATTTTCATACTATGTACATTAAAAAAAATCTAATTTTTATGTACATTCTAAAAACATTATTGAGTTCGAACCTCAACAATCAATTTTTAAATTTTTCGTAGAAATGGTAAAAATGGAAGTTTTTCCGTTGAACACCTATGTTTCTATTTCAAAAAGGCTTTCGGCTATGTGGCAGAAAATGCCTATCCTAAGACTCCAGGATGATAATAGAAACATTTTGCTTTATCGTATGTCCATGATAACATACACACTTTAATTCATAACCAACTTTCGAAATAGAGGTATAACGTTTTACATTTACAAAAAAGAACTTCCATCTCAAAATTCATGATAAATATTCTAAATCATGGAAACGATCAATTCGTAGATTTTTAATCTCGATAAAAACTGTTAATTTTTTATTTAAAATGATAAGTGCACAACTGTTGCTTATTAATTATTATCGAATTTCAATTGTTATGAAACAGTATTCTTATCTCGAAATTACTTTACCATTGTTTATAAGAATGTTACAAGATAATAAGAGAATTTTGAAAAAGCCGATAATATAATACCAAAAGTTTATACCGTTCGTGTTATCGCCGAATTCGTGAATGTGAAAACCATGTAGTCCTTTTTTCAACCCTGTCACTTCGCCGGTGACCTTGACAGGCTCGCAGTCTCCCTGAAATGTGACGCAAATCACAATGATAGCGCGACGATCGCAAATAAATAATTGAGGTACTCGAATTGGAAGTTATAGGGCAGATAATTGATTGAGAATTATAATTCACTTACAACCTGTTCAAAGAATATGGTTCCTTTGACTTCTCCTTGGAGTACGCAAACTGCTTTAATGGCCATTTCTTCAGTGTTTTATTGCAAACGGAGGAGCTAGAAATGATTGAGTTGTCGAATCACGTCCTAATTAATGTCACAGTAAGAAATACTGCTTTTGCTGACTCACGAGCGACGGGAAAATACAAAAATGTACTTTGCACTCTTCCCTTCCTGCGCGAAAATATGTAGTGACCATTGAACAAGCCGGCGCAGTGTTGCCAGAGCAAGGCAACACCAACACGATGTTCCAGCGCATGGCGGAACAAAGTTTACACTGACAACTTCGCAATTTCTTGGAGAATTTTTTGCACATAATAAAATGTACGAAATCAGTTTATATTATGAAGAAACTTTTGAAAGTTTGAATAATAATTTTCTTATCATCAAAATATATCGTCCCAGGTTTGATGATTTCCCGCAAAATTTCCGAATGTGTAGAAATTCGAAATGAAAC
Organism: Neuroterus valhalla; assembly: GCA_011762715.2. Lineage (NCBI taxonomy): Eukaryota > Metazoa > Arthropoda > Insecta > Hymenoptera > Cynipidae > Neuroterus > Neuroterus valhalla. The sequence continues at coordinate 348 of WSXT02163477.1, read as the reverse complement.
AGAAACCGGCATATTTCCGATCATTGGCAACACTGTCCGGTTGCAACGTTTCCCGCAACACACGACAATACGACATGCAAAGCAGGAGGATGTGGGGAGTTTTTAAAATGCTGCCAATAAAAGAAAGCGAATTATTTCAGTTTCTAGGAAGTTTCTCGGAAATACCGATTTCCGTTTTTTGAATTCCAAAACTAAAACTAAAAAAATAAAAAAGATTATATATATATATATATATATATAAACGTTTTTTTCTAATTTTAAAGGCAGTAATTTTTTGAAAAGATGTAGAATATTCAATTAACAACCTTTTTAATAGGTATGCAAAATAAAAAGAAAAACAGACATTTC
>WSXT02163466.1:0-10006 GCA_011762715.2 Neuroterus valhalla | reverse complement strand
GCGTTATCCCCTCTCTCGCCTACTAGGCTGACTGGGTTCACGCGCTAAGGCCGTTATGCTATCCGGACGCTCAATTGAGCGGTTGGGGTCAATAAGGGTACAGATCCATATTGATCATTTCCATGAGGGAGCTTTTTGGATAGATACATTTACTTTTATTCTTCAGCCTATTAGCCTTAAAAAAATTGACTTGCTTACACCACCATGTTTTACCATTTTTTTTTTACATAAAATACTCAACTCTAACATCCGTCCGCACTGTATTCAATATCATCAATCCATATCTTATTACTATGCTTGCTCGCTCGCTCGCTCAGATTGCCATGCCTCCCTCGCTTCGCCTTGCATACATTTTCCTACATTTCGCCAGCCTTGCATTGCCAAACTCTGCCTCCGCAGTTCCTACCAATTTCTTATCTTCTATGCTATTTTTGCTATTCCTTATCTACTACTTACATTATTTACATATTTCTTACATCTACTTCTTCTCCTTCTTACACACCTATCTCCATTCCTCCTCCTCCTCCATCTTGCCCAACAACCCCTTCGCCCATGCACTCGCCCTTTTCTCTCCTCTTTCATGCAGAATTACCTCCATGCTTAGTCCACTCCTCTCCACCTCCTCGCATTCTTCCACCCAGTGCTCCTTTCCACACAACTCGCACATTCTCTTCTCCTCTGGAAGCAAGAACCTATTAGCGCCCTTCATGCTTCCACATCTCATTCTCGCTATTATCTCCTGGCTTTCTTTCTCTCCTTTCTCACACAAATATCGCCCTCTCTCCGTTGGCATACTCCACCCATATTGCCCATTATACCTTGAACCCCTTTTCCTCTCCTTTCCTCCTGCCCCCCCCCCCCCCCATATCTCTCTCTCCCTCTCTCTCCTAGACATTCCTCTCAACAATCTTTTACACCTTCCTTCCTTCCTCGTGACTTCTCCTCACTTCACCCTCATGCATACCATTTTTCCGAAAATTCCTTTCTCTCTCATCCTTCATCTTTTCATCTTACCCTCCTTACCCTCTTCTCTATATGCCAATTCACTCCTTCATTCCTCTGAAATAGGAAACCCAGGTACACAAACTCTTTCACCTCCTGTATAGCCGCCCCTTTCTACTTTCAATCTCCTCCCTTATCCCTCCTACCCCGTCTCCTAAAGTACTGCGGTTTGGGATTCGGGAAGTGCTGGAAGAAGTGGAATTGCTGCTACAAAGCAAAGAGAAGTTCCAGGGCAAGGAAGTCAAAATAAGGATGAAGTAAGAAAGGAGAATGGAGTAGTGATTGTGGAAATAAAGAGCTAGCAAGACAAGTTGTGTATGATGCGAAGTAAAAGCAGGATGACTTGTTTCGTGAGAAGCAGTAGGGGTGGGAGGAAAGCAGGGAGAAGGATTAGTAAAGGTGCTCTATTGAAATGTAGCAGGAGTAAAAAAGAAAGTGGAGGACTTTTGATCAGATTGAGAAAGAAAGAAAGGACTATTAGGAGAATCATAACGGGGATTAGAGAGGGATATAAACAATAAATTGATGGCAAGGTGAAGAACAGGGATTGCAAATTAGGCTTGTAAACATAGGAGGAGTAACGTGCAAGTTCATGACCGTGTACGAATGGGAAGAGATGAGAGAGTACTGGGAGGGGGAAAGAGATTTAATGCGAGGTCGGGGAGAGAAGAGTGTCTCTACAGTGATGGAGAAAGTTCTGAAAGGAGATCGAATGATACGGTAATTACTGGGTAATGATAATAGGTGCAGAAACAGAGAATATACGTATGTGAGTGAGGTAAGGGTATCAGTGGTAGGCTAGGTGGTGCTGAATGTGCAAGATTAAGAGTAGACAGAGAGATTCACAGTAGAAGTGAGGACGGATTTAGACCATCAGCGAGATTTCTCGGTGGAAGATGTACGGAGACACCTGAAAGATAAAAGGATAGGGTGTAATCGAGAGGAAGTGTTTGAAAAACAGAATGGAAGAATGGTAAAATCTTAGTAGTATAGAGAATTTGAGAAGATGGGAAAAATAATAAAAGAAAATACGATAGGTGCAATAAGGCAAGAACATAATTGAGAAAAACATCCAGGAAAGGAGGTGAGAAGACTTTTAACGAAGGAGGACGTGTGGAAGATAATAAATAGGTTCAGAAACCGTAGGAAGGGGCTGAGAAAGAAAATAGAGGGCGACAAGCAGAAGGAGTTTTTGAAAGAATCATCCCAGGGCTGGGATCAAAAAAAGAGGGATGAGGGGAGTAGGAAAACGAGAGATGGAAAGATGGAAGGGAAGATAGAATTGAGAGACATGGAGATAAAGTTGCAAATATGGAAGTTTAGAAGTTTAAAGGCAGCAGGCTTGGACAATGTGCAGAACGGAGCATTGCTATTTGGTACACCAGCAGTTAGAAATGGGTTGAAAAAGGTATTCGAAGGGGGAGGGAGGGGGAGTGGTAGGGAATTTCAGAATAGTGGAAGAGAGGCTGATAGTACCACTGTCTAGGAAGCGGTGCAGGGATGGGCATGAAAATCAAAGAGTGATCACACTGATTTTTACAGCGTGCAAAGTATACGCAATGGTTTTGGGGAAGAAACTATGAAATAATGTTGAAGAGAAAGGTATGTTGTCGAACACACAGGCAGGATGCAGAGCAGGTAAAAGCACTATCGATGATATTTATATTTTTCAGCACGTGTTGGACAGAGAAGTATCGAAGGAGGAGTTGAAAGTGTATGCGTTTTTCGTGGACATCAAAGGCGCATTCTTATCAGTGGTTGAGGAAAGATTGTGGGAGGCGATCAAAGAGAGATGAGTGGAGAGAGGTCTGATCGAAAGGATAAGGAAGGCGTATGGAGAGACGAAAAATAGAGTGAGAGAGGGAGACAGGATTTCAGCAAGTTTTTGGTTGGGTAGGGAGTTAAAGCAGTGGTGTTTACTTAGCCCAAGGCCTTTTGCGACTTCAATCACTGGAATGGTGAGAAAGCTAGAGGAAGGAGTGGTAGGAGGGATGAAAGTAGGAAGGGTGAGAATTTTGTCAGTCGCACATGGTAAAAAGGCCTTGAAGACGATGATAAAGTGGTTGGAAAGATACCTGGAAAAGAGTGGGTAAGAGCTAAATTCAGGAAAGTATGAATGGTGTTCAGGGGGAAGGTGAAAGGGATAAGGATGGCGATTGGAAGTACAAGGGGACGGAAGTGCAGGAGGTGGGAAAGTTTGTGTACATGAGTTTCCTATTCCGCAGGGATGGAGAAGTGAATGGTAATATGAAGAATAGAGTTAGAAAGGATAATGTTTTGACAAGGCAGGCGAAGAGATTGGGGTAGAAGTGGTTTGTAGATAACTTTGAAAAAAGGACGCAGCTGTCCGACTCGCTTGTGATAAGTGTGCTACTATATAGAGTAGAGTTGTAGAAGTGCTAAAAAATGGGGGAGGTAAATAGGGTACAGGAGAGGTATATAAAATGGAGAATTGGGTTGGTGCGCGTGCTGGCGCGAGAAGGGGAACAGAAGAGGAGATAGAAAGATGGAAGACGAGAGGAAGAGGTATTTAAGAAAAAATGGTCGATGGCGTAGAAAGGTGTATGCAATGGTGAAACACTGGTTGGAAGAATGTGTGGAGGTGGAAAGGAATGAAATGAGCAGGTTAGCAGTATTGCATGAAAGAAAGGACGAAAGGGCGATTACATCGGTGCGGGGGGTGGGGGGTTTATCTATCTGTATTAGAGGAATGAGGTTCATTTGGTTTCTCAAATATTTGTATTCTTGAATTGGTTCCACACAGTTTGGTCGTGGAAATAATTCATTTGAAGTAAGTTCCAGCCTCTGTTTCAGTCAGCAAAGAATAAAACTTCCAAAGGAAAAAAATACTAGAGCTTTGTCCACGGAATATTCATAAAATTGAGCGTGTGGATTGCAAAACGAACTTGGGGCTTGAACTAAGCCAGTCTAGCAGGCAATAGAGGGGATAACGAATTACTACCGACCGAGTTGAATGGACGAAGAAATTATTTGTTTGATCAACTTGGCCCGTAGCAGCGCGTTATCTGCTCTCTTGTCTACTTGACTGGTTGAGTCCATGCGCTGAAGTCGTCCTGCAATCCGTACGCTCAGTTCATATAAACAAATTATGAAATCGTTCGTATTTTTCTACTTTTGAGACAAGTGAATTAAAAATTTGTTTGTGCTTTGCAGGCTGGAAGAAGCGAAAAAAATAAGAATTTTTGGACACAATTTAAAAGGGTCAAGTTTAAAGCACTATTTATTTTTGAAGATGAGATGTTATTATGATATTCCAAATTGTTAGCTCAGACTCGAATAATATACATGCACACTATTTCTTATTCTCATCCAGATATTGAAGTTATTCAAACTCGAAACTTTACGTATAGGCTCTGGAATTATTCAATTCTTCCGGAAAATATACAATGGTTCGTTGTCTTTGTGGAAATCGTGATTTTTAAGATAGGTTTCTATATTGGCAAGCAAGAGCAAGAAACCAGTGAGGTGCCGTTCTATTCTGGAGGATCGTACTTGCTTATCCATAACATGTGCTTCTGAAAATCCTTTAGGCCTTTAGGGAAAAGGGCAATCTGCTGGTTTCTAACAACGTGGAACAGAGAATAGCATGCTGTTATATTTGTATAGGTTAGATGAACAATTCCCGATGTTTTCTCAATTCATCAATGGCTATTTGTTTATAGATATTCAAATAATCTCCATGAATTTATCTCGAATTCTTCTTATCTGAATTTCCCTATCTGATTTTTTAGTCTTAGAACTACAAAAAAGAACGTCAGTTCACTTGTTCTGAACCTATTTACGTAGAACAAATCAAGCTCCAAAATGACTATTTGCTTATTACGCTAGTATTTTTCTTCAGCTGAGTTCTCGATCCTGAAAGCTAGGTGTTTTGAATTTTCTCACCGATAGTAGACCCCACAATTTTGATTCGATATTAAACTTTTCTCTAGAAAATGTTTCGGTAACGTACCGTTACTCTCTTTAGGCTATTCAGGATGTTAGATAAAAATCTTGTGTTATTCATCAACGGTCAGGAAAGGTCCACAAGTATGACGAAAAACTCTTTTTGCAACACTCACCTCAAAAATGGACGTTTTCATGCTTCTGGATTTTGCCTAAGGGATCTAATTAGCCCAGACTGTGTGCAAACAATTTTTGCGTATGCGCAACTTGAATATGGCTTACTTTAGGCACTTGTAGAGTAGCTGCGCAAGCGAACTTTCGAGATCAAGTACTAAAGGCATGGTCATTGGAAACTTTAAATGCAGGTGTTAACCTTTACGCTTTTGCAAGTTTGCATATTGAAAGTTATGGATTCGACTTTTTACTGTATACTGGTGACACCTGGAGGGCAGTATCAATACCATTTGGTTGATTAAGAACAGTTAAGTGTATCAGCTATGACCGTGAGGCAGTGGGTACCTAAAGACAGTCTGACAGCTAGTACTCTGAAATCCGTCTTGTTTAAGGTTCTCGAATTGTCACCTACTGTAGCTTGACAGACATCGTACAAGTAGCCAAAAATGAATCACAAAATCTGCTGGCTGAGAAATCAAAGAAGGCACTTATGAAGTGGAGTAACACAAAGAAAACCAAATTGATCTCAGAAAAGGTATTGTTGGCGTATTTCAATTAACTGGCAGAAACAATGAAGCCTTTCTCTCTTTGGTCTTAGCATTCAATGTTAGAATCAACATTGGGGACCCGTAAAGATGTAAAACTGTAAACCTATGCAAAGCTAACTGCCTTTTTAAAAAGACAGTACACTGGATTTAAGGCTAAGAAAATAAAAATGTTGTCATCAGATGACATTAGGAAGTTCCTCAATAAAGCTCGAGACTGCGGTCATTTAGAAACTAAGGTATAAAATAACCAGAATATGAAAACATGTCTACAATATTCTGTTTTAGGTTCTGTAGGACTATTATTACATCATCTGTAGGCTGCTTTGATTATTGGAATAACCGGAGCGTGCAGTCGAGAATAGCTATATAATCTTTAGAAAGAACTTTGAGCTTGGACCAAAAGATGTTGATTCCAATCATGTATTCTCGGACTTTGAGGAGGAAGAGTGCAATGAGCAGGTAATGATGGCATTCTTCATTTTCTAAAATGGAGATTTTTGCAACAAAATTACAACACTTCTTTTATTCCCTGGTAAAAATTTCTGATAAAAGTAAATGTCAACTTGAGAAAAAAGCGTGTAAAACACGTGCGTATAGGTGATTGACAACTCGTGTGATTGCTTCATCCGCCTGTGACTTGAAACATGAGTCAGTGGTATCATAAATAGCTATTCAACTTCTCCTAAGCATTGATGAAAAACACAAGATTTTTACTTAAAATCATTAATAGCCTGATGAGGGTAACGATACGTTACCAAAACATTGCAAAATCGTGAACATTTCTCACAAATAGGAAAACTGAATGTCTCGCATGAGATTGAGGAGAATATTTCCATCAATTTTTCTGCTTCTCAAAAAATTTTATTCCTTTTCCCGGACGTAAAAAAGTTTGGAGATAAACATCTTTCCATATTCTTTTATGATAATAGTGTATGGATCCGTGGAACTCAAGTTTAAAAAGAAATCTTCGAAGAAACCGTTTAAAACTATTCTGTTTATCCAAATATAAGACAAATTTGTAAAAACTCTGCCAAGCATCGTCTAGCAGTATTACATAAATGAATTAGGTTCATTTTTTAATTTAGTTAACAAGAGTATACATTTCTCAGAATTGTCTACCTTTTCTTCCTGCAGCATAATTTTTTTGCTTGAACTGCAAATCTATTCGATGATTTCCTGAAGATATTGAGGAAATACTTTACGTCCTAAAAACATTTTCAGGACGTTCTAGAAAGGTCTTTAGATTTCGTGCCCACTGGGTAATATGATAGCTTTCATTGCGAATATTTCGTCTTTCCGCACAATTAACTACAAATATCTGTTTCGTGGATCTTTCCTGTGAGAGACGTTTCCTTGAACAATAATGTCTTATTATGATTATTATCATGATGATTTTATTTGAAAAATGCAACACTGGGCTCATTCATCGATTTTTACCAATATACGTACAAGGTGTGCTTATATTTCATAGAATTTTAGAGCATTTCAGAGAGATTATTTTCCTTGCGAATGAAGCAAATGTATGTGTATTATAGATAAGATGTGTAAATAAATCTGGTTCTCACTCTTTCAAGCAATAAGAGTTGAATACATTATATAATCCATGATTTAAGTCCGTTATCAAATTAAATTTCAACCCAAATCATTCTACCGATTAAATTTGTTTGTTTCATAATAAGACCTTTAAGAATTTTTAGCGATATTGTCGAAGCAGGTTTGAGAGAAAATGTTTAATTCTTTTTTATTTAACAATGAAAATTAAGAAAAAAGAAAAAAATTTCTCGAAGATGTCATTTTGTGGGAAAGAATTCAATTCATGCGAAAAAACATAGAATAAGTAGAGAAATTTCTCTTGAATGATATATAGCAGTATCGGATACTCAAAGAGTTATTTGGGATTTTTAAGAACAAATTCTTCAACAAAAGTTACATTTTTAGTAAAAATGATATATGGGTACGACGGATGTATATTTCGAAGTGGAAATCTGAAGGAAAACTTATTTCGATACGACTGATAAAAAAATTGATACTATTTGTTGATTATCATTTGAATAAATTTTATGAAAAAATTCATAAATTCGTCATTTTCTAATAGATTTGTTCCGTTTCTTCTACAGGAAGGACAATAAGTATTTTGCTTATAGCTCTCTTGTGCACTTCTTAGATTTCAGACAATTCGTGTTATTTGTTGAAACAAAATCGATTAGCAAATGCATAATATTGTCATTTTTCATTAAAAGGTATTGTTTTTTTTCAATCATCTTAAGGTAGGTTGAAAATACCCCTTGATATTATACTCGGTTATGAAAAAAGAATGTCTATTCGTTTAAACAAATTAAATATACGATTTCATTGTTTTGCCATTTTTCAACACATAGATTTCGTTTTGTCAAATAAATGAATTCCTTATGTCTTGCTGTGGAACTCTTTGGAACTCTTTGTGTGGAACCGGAGTACCAAGTAACCCATACAGTCTAGCCCATGGAAGTCTTTCGAAACTTGTCATTCTTCTGGGAAATTTTCGCAACAGAAATTCAATTCGAAAGAAGAGATGATCATTAGCACATCTTTCAAGACTAAGATCTCTGAGATTGAACCGTCCACATTATCCCGAGGTTTGAAGATTGCCATTTGCTGTGGACATTGTGCAGTGGGCCATACATAAATCTCATGAAGACAATTGTCTCTCCCATATTGAGAAACTAGACAAAGACGCTTTATGATGCACAGTGGGCCAAGCGACCCGTTTCCGTGGCCAAAAGTCGGAAAACACATAAAATTGTACAAGAATGAATTGCAAGGTAACTTACGTATGTTTTTCGAGGACGCGGATTACGAATCTGGACTCAGACTTTTAAAAAACGGGATGGCGGATCCAATATGGCGGACGAGTATTCCAAAAAGTTATTCGATTTACTTGAGACTCGATATCTACAGGTTTTCGAGGGCGCTGACATCGAATCTGAAGCCCGAAATTAGAAAATAAAAAGAACATTTAGCAGATTCAATACCGAGAACCGAGGAGTAAACCACTGTTGTAATCTGGTGTATACTCTTCCATGTAATCCCATGTAATCTCATATAATCCCATGCAATCCGATTTAATCTCGTTTATTATGATGTAATCCCTATGTTATATTGTGTCATCCCTTGTAATCTTCGGGTACATTAATAGATGAATTCTTTTAAACGGTTCGAATCCCCATTAAATACGAGATCCAGCGTTGGCACCGGTTGAAACCTATTTGCGTATGTGCGTACTGGAGGGATCTTGTAGTCCTTCAAATCAAAATAGCCATATCTGTAGTTTTTGAAATAATATGATAAGGCAACCGATCTATAATACAATATATTTAGATTAGATATTCATGATTTTATCTTGAGCTCGTCAAAAAAGAGTTTATATATCTCGTTCTGAAAAGTGAGGGCTAATGATTATTTTTATTTTCATTTTGAGAGCAGCAGTGTTTGATCCAGACTTTTTCACTATTTATTGTATTCCGTGACTCAGAAGTTTGAAATCTCGATTGAAATTACTAGATATAAATTTATCGCTTCATATTCATATATTGAGGTTCAAAATCTTCTGACACTATATTCAATTACTTTATAATATTATCGGTTGCTGTGCAAGGTTTAACTACTAAAGAAAATTCGAAGCCTTCAAAATCTACGAGTTTCAGAATGTATTTGTCAATATGCATATACTTCATTTTTCTCATTCGATGAATATAAGAATAAATGTAATCAATGAAACTTGAATCTCTGTTTAAATGAAACCCTAAATCAGTAAGTAACAACAAGATTAACATATAAGCAATACAATAGTAGGGAATGGCTTAAAAATTATCAAGATTATAGATGTAATATTTCAGCGAAAATTTAGCTTCTATTTCTTCGAAACTTCTTTTTACATTCAACGCCCAACTATTCTGTAGTAGGTGTTATATGTTTCCTTAAGGGGGCCGTCTCCTGCAACGCGTCAAAAAATGGTTAGTTTCGGCGATTTTTTTCAGTCAGAAAATAAAAATATACATGAATCATCTTTTGCAAAAATTTAGATACATGTTTGAACCTCGAAAAAAGTGTTCTCCATGAACAATAAATTCAAAATGGCAGACTTATGTAAGGTCGCATATGACCATTGACATATAGAAATGGACCGATCACGCTTTGCGGAGCTATGAAATGGGGTTTAGAGAGAAAGAAAACATTTGAGTCGTGACCGTGTCTCTTTCTAAAGAAAAGCTGATTGGTCAAGGGCATTTTCGATGGGTGGAGCTTAATAAAGTCCAGGATCGTGCCTTATATCGCGGATGCCCCTAAAATGTGAAGTTTGTTGTTCCTGTCAAAGTTTACTATTTTGTTTTATTTAA
>WSXT02163455.1:0-10006 GCA_011762715.2 Neuroterus valhalla | reverse complement strand
TTAGAATCTCGAAACTAACTCTAGCAAAATTGTTTCAGCAATTGCTTTCCCATAGCAAATTGAACTCGTCTTTCTGTATTTTCCAAGCAAGTCTTTCGGGCGTTTATTCTTTCAAATAATGTTCACCTTTCTCTCGACCTACATGCCCTGCACTACTACAAGTTCATGGATTTCTTGAAGCTTCTCTTTTTTCATGTCTCGTTAGCATATTTATTTTAAGAAAAGTACATACAATATTTTTGAAAAATGAGGTACTCCTTCATAAATGTACCTACAGAGCTATCAGAAGATTCTTTTCTAAAATATGACATAAGGGCATGGCAGGTAATTTATTGTACCAATTTATTTGGATTGGTCTGACGTTTCTTGCTGAACGGATGTATTTGATGAAGAAGAGAGAAAAGTCAAAAAACTTTTACCAAATAGTATTTCAATTAGTTGGTTCAATTTTCATTGAATGAATGAGATGGATGTCTTAGTACCCTATCAATTAGAAATTTCAACTGATGCGTAGTACGGTAAATATGATAATAAACTTTTCGGAGGCCTCCGTGTTAGGAAAAGGAAAACGTATCTGCTGCCATAATGTTTTTGCCAGAATCAAAGTTTTAATCAAGGCAAAAAATATTGCTGTTAAGAGATATTCATGCTATACAGGATGGTATGACAAAGACAAGTATTAGATATGTAACGCAAATAGTCTTTGTAGCTCTACCTTATAAAGAGACTAAAGTATTTTTCTAGATTCCAATACCATCGTGTGCAGTAGGAGTTCAGAACTTGAAATGTTAAGTTTTAATAAAATCGAATAAACTACTTTTGATATATTTATTCAGATAGATGATAAAATCATCGTAGAAACCGCTTTCTCATCTCTATTCTCAAAAGAGGATAACTTCAAAAAAGAGAAAGAAGCAACGATCTCACTGTGAGATGAGTGACCACATGCACGACAGTGGACGCGTCGCACCTCCAAAAGCACCGATGATGAGAACAATTAATTTAACCGAATATCTTTGATGATGCCGCTGTAGATGTTCTTTGAGATCTTTGTACCTCTCCTTTTTGTCGGTTTCCTTGCCTCTGATGTTGTAGTCGGCTAGGGCCGAGAATCCGATCACGAACATATTTCGTTAACGTTTGTCAAGGAGCACGATGTCAGGTCTTGTGTGTTGGATGAGGCCTATTGTCGAGAAATCGTAGTTCCAGCAGAGTTGGCACTCTTCGTTCTCAACAAGAGACTCTATCCCTTTTGGAGCGTTCAGCAGGGCACGGTCGCGGCCAACGCCACAGGGGCGACAAAGATGGGAGTGAAGAACTCTTTAGGCAGCATTGTGTCTGTACAAGTACGTCATTCCTGCGTGAATAGGACAATTCGATAGTATATGCCATGGGTGCTCAGGGAGTTCAAGGCACGCCTTGTACCTATTGCTGGAAACCTCTTGACGTAATATGCTTCTACGGTATATTAAGGTAGAAATCACATGGTCCTGAAACGCGAAAAAAACTCTCTGTTCCTGAATTGAGTCCAGGTGATTTGAGAAAAGCAAACGTTGACTCATGTGACAAGGATTGATCTTTTACAATTTTGTAAAAGTTTCCGTGCATCACCTCGTCTTCATGTTGTTTCAGGAATTTTTTGGCCTCCTTTTCCTTCACCTGTGCTTTGAGAAGTGAGGCATCTTGATGGAGCAATGCACTGTCCTTACTTCTCATGTTGAGGTTCAGACCAAGGGTTTCAGCTGCCTGCTCCGCGGCTTTGTAAAGGAACGCTCCTCCTCCACTCATTTCGTGATTCCTTACCATTGCCAGGAGAGGATCTCTACCGTTCACGATGATATGAACAGTACTAAGGATAATTTGGTTGTATAGGCATTCAATATTAAGAAGTCCTTTGTCCATGGAACCACCCGAACAAATACAGTAGAACTGGGACGGCAAGCATCTTAGTCGCAGATATCTTGTTTAACGACGACAGGTTGGACGACCAAATCCGTCGGAGCAGGTACTTGTATATGCTTTGGAGAAACTCCTTCACTGATATTTTATCCTGAATGCGGCTCTCAGGCACGCCCAGGTATTTGTAGGTCAGTTTAGCGCTAAGGTATCTGATAGCACTTCCGCCTCTAAGCTCAGGATCCTTATCTATACCTGGTATTCGTTCACGTATTAGATGAATCTTGGCACACTTATCCAATCCAAAGTCTATACCAACTCGTGTGTACCTCCTGACGATACTTAGAGCACCTTTAAGATGTTCCTTTCCAGAAGCATAGGTCTTCAAGTCATCCATGTAAAATATATGAGTGACCTCATGCTCACGAACATTAGTGCTGCCACAGAGGTATCCATGAGAATCACGGAGTGCAAGGGATGGTGGCGAAAGTGTGATGCAGAAGAGGAGAGGGCTCATTGCGTCACCCTGAAAGACACCTCTCTGGAAAGTGGCGCTGTTGGTAGTCACACAGATGATAAGTCTATGGCAAGTTGAATGAAAACCTTTCTGGTAATCAATCCAGGTTATCGACAGACTGCGCTTCTGGTTTACAGCGTCTTTGCAGACACTCCTGTCGATGTAAAGATCTTATACAACGTGTTTGGACAAATTATTGGCCTGTAGTTCTTTGGGTTGGACAAGTCGCCTTTCTTCGGTAGGAGCACATTCCATCCTAACACAAGCCACTACGGAGTAGGGATCTCCGACTTTAAATATGAGGTCAAGATGCGGGCCAGATGTTGGTGTGTAGAAGTGAACTTCTTCAACGAAAAGTTCTTAATAAAATCTGGACCAGCAGCGGAGAAGTTCTTCGTGCCCCTCAATATTGTCTTCACCTTCTCAGCAGTGATTGATGGGTATTCCTTCTCGGATATTATGGGGTTATTGCACAGCTCCTGGAAACGTATGATGTTCTCAGTGCCTTTATTCAATAGACGTTTGACTTCAAAATCCTCCTACAAAATGTCTCGTTTTCTTCGGACTTTGGTGGTTTTTTGACAAGAAGACGAGGATCGCTAAAGAGGCGCGATGGGTCAGCGAGAAACTTTTGATTCTCCCTGACGAATTTCTCCCTCTTTTTCATTCTCCTCCTTACGTCAGATAGTGCTTGTATTTTGTCAACAATGTGCTGCTTGACGGTCATCGGCTTTGACATTTTCAATGTGTGATGATGGATCCTCACTTCATGAGCAAACTTTCGGACCCTTGCCGCGGAAGGCTTACCGGATTTTATGTAGTCATCACGTACTGCATACGGGACGCGTTTTGTCTTGTCCAGCCAATCTTCTTGTTTAGTTTATGCAAGCGCTTTTTAACTGAACAACTAATGGTCCAGAGTTCGGAATCCTCTGAGAGATCCTTACGAAGGGTAGCATCCATTTCCATACATACGTATTCAAACAACTAATTACTTCTCATGGGAAATTATTCTATAGAGGTCAAACCACTGTATTCACAATTTTTGACGATTCTTGACAATGGAAGTTCAAAAACTAATTTAAACTAACTGGCTAGACGTCTCACGAAATACTTACGTAGAAGGAAAAGTTACGAAATCGGAGAGAGAGTTGCAAGAGTAATGAAGACTAATCAATATGTTACTGCATTGGAACTCATGTAAGAATATTTAAATCTGATTTGGAGCAACCAAAACATCGCGTGTTGAAGAAACGACCAGACTATACCAGTTTTCGTTACCGTTCAATGATAATTTTGAGATCTCCTATTTCAATACTCAGACCGAGAAAGTTAATTCTACTATCTTTTGCCATTTCGAAAGTAAATTTCAATCTGTCATCAGCATGGTTAAATTTCTGTATAATATTATTGATTTTGTTTTTCGGAATACGGAAGAGTTTGATCGATATAACGGAAATAAAAAATTATTGGAAGAGTGATGAAGTTCAATATTTTTTGTTCCATTTTTTCCATAACAATAATTGCCAATGATGCAGATATTGGTGAGCCCATTGGTAATCCAAAGATTTGCTGATTGAATTCATCATTGACTTGGCAATAAGATGGTTCTAGATAAATTTTGAAATTTTGTCAAATCATTTTTTGTTGAAAAGTGTGTATTCCAAGATCTTTCAATCTTTTTCAATGGCACTTATAATTATATTCCATGAAATGTTAGTGTGCATTGATATTAAATCTAGAAAGACAATAGTGAAATCATCCGGGATTTTTATATTGTCTACCATTTCTTGAAATCCCAGCTATCTTTAATATGATCTTCAGTGTTCCCCACAATTTTCTATGATGATCTCGCCGAATTTTTTTAATTTAATATTAAAATGGCAAAATGTTTAATTTCAGATGTGGATGTACTCGCTTGGTCGTGCCTTACTTGACACAACTCCGAGAGCAACGGCCCTAACTGGAACAGTCTCTGTTTCACCCTCCTGCGCCCTGCAGTCAGTTTTGGCAGCTATGACAGAACCAGACCCACGAAGGCGAGCTTCTTTGATGAACCTCCTCGACGTGAGTTCATAACTATCGATTATCATCCAATAAGTTCGACATCCACTATTCTTCAGTAACTTTTAAAATTATGCGGAGAAAATCTGTCTAGAGAATTTTACCGAACTCCCAAGTACAAGCGGGACATATGGAGCATGGAATGAATGTTTCACATTATTGCAATAATTTGTGGCGTCACAAATGTTCAAGAATACTTGGCAGTTCGGAACACTTCAAAAAAGCAGATTATGTTCCAAAATATGAGTCATTAATATAAGTCATTATCATAGACTCACGAAAAATGCAATGAAATTTCATGCTAGTAAAGTGAAGTTTGCTTATATAAAGTTAAGCAAACTTTACATTAGAGGGAGTTGATGTTTCTTTCAAGATCAAATATAAAAAGACAAATTTTGGTAAATCTTTCTGAGTGAAAAATTTATTTTTATTCAAAAGTTGGGTTCAAAAGTTCGAATAGATATAGTACAGTAAAAACGTGGGGATAAACAGTGTTGCAGGTAGTAATCCGCAACATTCTTTACGTTACCTCGATATTTCCGTTCAAATTATCTGTGTGTGGTTTTTTTTTCTCTACCCTACATCAGTGATAAATATTCCTCTTGTTTACAGTGTAGCATTTACACTACCAAGGGTAATTTCTGTTGCAAGTAAATGCTAGCCTGAACAACGTGCTTGATTTACACTTTGTTTTTACTATGAGTCAAAGTTATGAAAAATTGATTCAAGTACCTCATGATAATAGTTTTCGACTGTATATAGTCAAAGTTGCCACAGGTTAACTGACAAATACTCTAATTGCATACAATGGTAAAATTCAATTTGGACACCCTATGTATTGTGTCTAGCACATTTCAAACGTTCCCAAGGGTATATTTGAACCTCACTGAATAAATTACTTTCATTTTGAATGGAGATCTTTTCGGCATTGCATGCGGCGCGTAGATAATCATGGATTGGTGGGCAATATCGCGGGTGAACACTCCCACGTGGTTGCAAAAGAAGCGCATTTATTTCTACGGGGCAGCTCGGTGCAGCTTTTGTTGAAGGAATCAAAAAGTTGATACTTTTTGGCGATCAAAACGGAAAATCCCGGCGCGCGTACTCGCAGGCAAAAGAAGAATTCACTACGTATATTCCTGAATTATATGGGAAAAAATTGTTTGGGCGTGCGCATTTCACTTCCAATATCATTAACATACTTATTTGAAATGCAAATCCGGAAGCGAGCAACGATTTAACGTACATTCAGAAATATCCTCTATGTCACCTTTTCTGTTTCTGGCATGAAATCACAGAATAACGACGTTTTTTGTCGAACGCAATGACAGTTTTGAATATAGTGACTCGCCCTTTTACAAAATAATGCTCCAACACCTCCTAAAGAAGTATAAATTAGCATCTACCTCAGCCATTAATCTTCGAATTTTGAGGTTTTGGACAGTTTCTTGGGATCTTGAACCACTGTGCGCTGCCTGAAAAGAATGATAGCTGAAGATGACATTTTATGTCCTGAATGCCGACCCCTTATAGGTTACGTATAAGTAGCTCTGGTGGCGCCAACTAGCGGCCTGCTCGTCAATAAGAAGTGTATCTCGCGATGGCCGCCAACATGGGCTCTACTATGGATAGCGCAATAAGGTCATCATTATTAACAGAACTAATCGTTCTAAATGAATGTGTTGTGACGTTTAGTGCCTGAAATTCTCTTCTGAACAGTTGAACTTCAGATCTGAAATAATTTAAAATGAGCGAAGTTTATACTTTAAGCTAATTTCGAACCCTTGAAACCACAGTCCTACTATTTTGGGAAAAAATTACTGCTATGCCTCGATTTTCTCAAATTTCTTGCAGATGTTTTTTAGTTTTGCCTCAAAGGGGTCCTCCACCCTCCAAAAAAAGAAAATTCGATTTTTTCTTTACTTTATTTCAATCTACTACTATCTGAGAAAACGTGACAGAAAGGGTTTCGTGAAAATCAATCCCTTCCCATGTTTCTGGGAACAGAAAGGTCCCCGTCTCCGGCCGTTTCCGAAAACGCGAGCGCGCTTACTCGGAAAGTTTCTCGACATGTAGTGAACATGTTTGTATATGTGTGTGAATAGTTTATCAGTTTTTTTCAATAAAAATTGACGGATAGAAGAGACAATAGGAAGATTAGATTAGAACGATTAGAGCGTGAGTTACAATAATCAAGTTTTATTTCGTACTCTATCTTTAAACGCGTTTTCCCGAAAACAGTGTTTTTTTGGTTTTTTGGTCACGCTTTTTATAGTCAATTTGGTCTGATTTCGATTGATTTGGTCTCAAAATGTTCGGAAAACATACCGCTATGTTTTCCCGTGTTCGATTTTTGAAATTTCATTTCGTTCCATTTTTACGGCCTTCCAAACGTCAAAAAAATAGGTCGAAAATTTTTTTTTTTACAAATTGTTGCATAACTTTTGGTAAAAATTTTCCTTCGAAAATCTGTCGCGGTAAAACATAGCCAACGTAACTACGAATATGACGAATGTCTCATTGCGGATTTCAGATTACGCGTTTTCCCAAACGACTGCCACAAAATCACCTCCATTTTGAGGGGCGAGTCTTCAATAGTGTTTCAAGGTCGCGGGTGTCATTTATTGGTCGATATAAAAATATTGTCAAAAGGGAGAAAAATGTATCTTTTGAATAAAAAAAAAGTTTGTTAATTCATCTATTACATTCTGCGCAATTAATTCCCAAAAAACACCTTGATTTTCGGCCTCCGAGAGTGGAGGACCCCCTTAAAACATATTTTAAACTTCTTTGCTGATTGGCTAAAATAACATGAGCCAATTGAAAAATCTCAATTTTAAAGATTTCGGACATTTGCAGAATATTTTATTAAATTCCAAAAATTTTGAAAGGATTCCGTAGCGACTGACGGCTTTTGGATTTTGAATATCACAAAGATTTCAAGATTTCAGAAATATTCTCAAGATCTTCAAGATTAAAAGCATTTCGAAATTTTTCAAAAGATTTTGAATCATTCCACAAGTATTTCAGAAGGTTCAAGAAAATTTCAGAAGATTTACAAGATTTTCCAGATTTCACAAAGTTTCCAAAGAGTCCAGAAATAAATCTGAAAATTGAGAGACGATGGCCATGTTGGATGATATTTTTTTGTTCAATTCCTGAGCACTAAACAGTTTAAATTGAAGGTTTGAGCTTGGATTAGAGCTTGGATTAAAACTTGAATGTCCACAGCTGATAGACTCGATCGAGAATTAAGTCAAGCTTAGTTTACGAGCTTGGATCAAAGTGGTGGACCCTAATCTCACCCTTGATGTAAATAGTAGTTATATTATTTCCAGAATTTGAAATGCGGTTTTTTATATCGGGAATTGGCATTTTTTAACTAAAAATCATTAGTATTATTACATCAATGAGAAACGCTCAACAACTTCGTATTATTTCAGTGATTTTCGTGGAATGTTGGTATTTCCAATTTGAACAACCAGATGCCAAAGAAGATTCACAACAATTTAGGAATATTTTGTGCTAATATCTTGTCAAACAGTGTTCCTACTACACCACATTCTTCGGGAACCCACTGATTACTCACTTTGTCGATTAGCGTTTTACCGCACATATTACGCAGAAATTGCATGCCGATCGTGTTGAGTTTGCTCTTGTCTTTTTCTTGATGCTTCCAGGTCTCGCTATCGTACAGCACACAATTATATATAGCATCAACTTGTTCTATCCTCTCTCCATTTAGGATGATATTGCAATTTGTTTTTGCATCCTTACTTTCAAACACCATAATTTTTGTTTATATTCGGCTGATTCTGCCGTAACGATCTTGTCTTCAGCGAGCGCAAGGCCACAAACTTTCACTGTCCCAAGATCAACACCTATTCCTCGTCAAAGGAAGCCATTCTCAGACATTTGTCCATGTATGTATTAAACATCCAACAGGACATAACGCATCCTTGCCTAACGCCCTGCCTTATATCAAACTAATCGCTTAGTTGCACATTTACTCTCACACTTGCTTTGCTATCATTATATATTGCTTGTATTGCTTTCAGAAGCCACCTAGTCACTCCATATTCTTCTAGGATCTCCCAAAGTTTAGCTCTATTAACCTTGTCGAAAGCTTTTCCCAGATAAACAAATGCACAGAAAACTTTTTTGTTCACTCTCAGGCTTTTTGCCGTCATCTGTCTCAAGCTAAACGCCTTTCTCAAATCACTTGAAACTTCGCTGTTTACAGCACACATGTTCATAAATTGACACAACCACACAATTAAATATCTCCCACCGAACTTGAGCATTTCAGAGGGAATACCATCCGAACCGGCAGCCTTACCATTCTTTATTTTTTCAATTACGGATCCACCGCCTACATCGGGATTGTCTAATGTATCTGTTTCTGTACCACTGTTGCTATGATCTGTGGCTTAACCTTCATACAGCTTCTTGAAAAAATTCCTCATACAGTCTTTAACTTTGTGCGAATCCCATACCATTTCACCACCAGCATTCTTAATTCCCACTACCTCAGTGCTATCGTTTACTTTCCCAGTCTTCTGAACCCATTTCCAAAATAGTTTTTTATTTTCTTCAAAACCATTTTGCATTTTCGTATCTTTTTCCGTTTTGATTATATCCTTGCTTTCTTTTACTAGCATATTTGCTTTCCCCTTTTCATTCCTATAATCATTTATGACCCTAGTCCTTTCCCTATCGCTTAGACCTCTAATACTCAACATTCTCGAGTACGCTTCTTCTTTCACGTTGATAGCCACGCGTATTTCGTTATTTTGCCACGCGTCACTTGCCATTTTTCCTACAGTCGCCACACATTTTTGATGCACTCTCGAAGATTCCATGCCGCAGGGATATCTATGCACCCTCTTCATTTTTGTTGCCTTATTCTGCCTTCGAATCTTCTTTGTTATGCCCTAAATATTTACCCAGCTTTTCACAATATACTATTTGTACTTTCTTTTTTTTCAGATTCTCTATTCTGACTCGCGTCTGTTTCGATTATCAAATAATTTTTCGTCTCCATCCTTGACCTAGGTTTATGCTTCAAACTAGAAGATTGTGATCTTATCCGCATTCAGAACCTCTCATAGTCCTTGTATCTTTTACATGGCCTCTCAATCTTTTGTCCGCTACAACAAAGTCGATCATACTATGGCTTTTGCCCCTGCACCAAGTACACATGTGTATCATTTTGTGTCTGAACGAAGAGTTTACAATAAAAAAACCCTTTTCTTAGCACAAACTGACCATATTATCTTCAGTAACATTTGTTTTTGGGTTTCCAAAATGACCAATTGCTCTCTTAGTACCTTCGCGTTGCACCGCAACCCAACCGTTCATGTCTCCGAGTAATATTGTTCTTTCGCCCAAATCCCATGGTTCTATAATACCATTCAACCAGTCACAGATGGTGTCTTTTCCCTCTTTTCTGTCACCATCAACAGAAGCATAGCATGTTACAATAAACAGTCTTTTGATTCACACTTTCATTCTAACCCATAATAATCT
>WSXT02163444.1:0-10006 GCA_011762715.2 Neuroterus valhalla | reverse complement strand
TGGACATTTGACAAAAACGGGGGGGGGGGTCAAATTTTACACAAATCTAATACCTTCTCTGATGAGAATGTAAAAATAATCTGTGAATTCGATAACTTTCGAACGAATGATCATATTCGATCGTGCTTTGGCACATTTTTTCAAAACCGGAAAAGAAAGGACGAGTTCGTTTGACAACTATTTTGGATTTTTTTTTCCAAGAATCAATAATCGTTAGTACGGTTGTTTCTTGTAGTAGGTAAAAAGTGGAACAATATATACTAATGATTTTTTTTATAAGAATAGAATGGCCAGAGTTGTGGCATTTCCAAAATTCAAAAATAGAAAAGAAAATGAGAAGTTTTAGTTAAATAACGCAAGATTGAAAAAAGTCGGGGAGAAAAAATGTTCCTTCTTGGGGACCCAACGAGGGTGAACTCGACAACTTTCGGAAAAATGATCATATTGGATGGTGCTATGGCACAATCTTTTAAGGCCGTGAAAGGAACGACGAGTTCGTTAACCAGGCATTTTGGAAAAATGGTTCTGGTTTTATCCATCAAAATCGCTTTTTGAAAAATCAAAAAATGTTATATGTACCATTTTTTCATAAGATGCATAGTTTTTGTTTGAATCTACAAAATCATTGTTGATTATTTTTTGATAGGACAAATAGTTTTCGTTTTCATCGTGATAACACACTTACGAAAATAAAAAATTCCATCTTCAAGCCAAACAATAAGAGACAAGAAGAGATAATTTATAGAAAAATTGTTCATCTTAAAAAGTTTTACAAGTTTTACATGAAATGTTTCCCAATACAGCATATATATTTTGTTTTGATCGTGACAACGCTTTTTAAGCAATGAAAAATTCAATTTGCTAGCCAAATTATGCGAGATGTAAATATCGGTGGCGAGTATTGTAATGAGAATGTGTTCCTTAAGGCCAGTAGAGCCTTAAGTAAACTTGATATAAAAAAATTTTTATCACAAATGAAAAAAAAAAAAAAAATCTTCATAGAAGAGGAGGTTTCAGCAGTTTTGCAATATTTGCAATTCTGTGTATGCATTACACTGTAAACTGAATCAAACACGTAGGAAGTCGAGCGTGAAGCGCGAGGAGAAAAAAAAATCAAGCGCGTAGCACGAGGTAAATACATTATCGAGCGCGGAGCGCGAGAGCCGAATGATGCGCGCCCTAGCGTGCTCAAACTTGCGAGCCAAGCATGGGACTTGCGCCACTTCTAAATATTTTTTGTTTTTCTCAAA
This sequence comes from Neuroterus valhalla, assembly GCA_011762715.2. Classification (NCBI taxonomy): domain Eukaryota; kingdom Metazoa; phylum Arthropoda; class Insecta; order Hymenoptera; family Cynipidae; genus Neuroterus; species Neuroterus valhalla. The sequence goes on along the minus strand of WSXT02163444.1, from coordinate 8,756 downwards.
AAAGCATTATTTTTTCTGTGGATTCGAACAAATTCCCGGGCGTTTTACATAGAAATTCGAAAAAAAAATTTCTAATACATTTTTGGACCACCCTATTGCACACTGCCGATAATCTTTGTACACTCGTTCGTTCATACATCTGGCAATATCTGCATCTATCTTCTCGGCATCAGTGTATGAACTTCAGAGATACACGAAATTATGAACCTGTTCTATCTTCTAACCATTCAGAAAATAGTTCCATACGGTTTTCTCAAAAATTGTATCAAATACACTGACTCTTGTTTCATCCACCCTAATCTGGAGATCTACATCCCTCATGATGTTTTTTAGTCTGCTCTTTATTGGCTGCAAATCATTACCTGATTCTACTATACTATCTTATCATCTGCAAACGCAAGTCCACGCACTTTCACTTCTGGTATTCGACGATTCAAGAATGAATGATGGAGCATTGATATGCGAGAAGAACAACCTCGTGCTTCTTTCAGTGAGTGAAGAATTTCATAAGATATTGGAATGACGTATACTAATAAACTGTCATTTTAGCATTATCGAAAAGAAGTCGCAAGACAAAGAACACATGGAAATTGGATGTGAACACGGTGAATGAATGAATGAAAAGCAGATTATCATCGTTGATATATACTAGCATACAACCCCCCCCCCCTCCCCCGCAAATCCAATTTGCCAAAACCTTATCACCTGATTTAGACAGCCCCCCAGAAAGTATTAAAGACATCTTCTGTCAGAATCATGTGGGAATAATCCATCATCCATATCCATTGTTGCTCACACAAAACAGTCCTCAAAGAAAATCACCTTTCCCACCCATTTCCTCTTTTGTATTCGTCAAAGCACAAACTGACGCGTGATAGATAACGCTCAAATGATTTCCTTTCCCATTCCATTCAGCCAGATAGCAATACGCATTGTGGCGAGTTTGATATTCCATTTAAAGTCAAAAGGCGTCCCGGCATGAGAATCCATCTCGGAGCGGTGATACATTTCGCTCGCTGTTGGCGAATCTATTCTTGTTAAAAGTTTTAAATCGAAAATATCGGCCACCGCGGAGACACCGCCATCCTTTCCAAGTCCTGGGACTTGAGTACCTCCTTCACTAGGGAAAGGAATGTAAAAAGAGACGGAGTTGTTACAGAAGTCAGATTTTAAACTTCCAGAACATCTTCAGGCTTTCCAGGTTTACTTTCGAAAAATTTCAGGAACCAATTCTCGAAAAATGTAATTAAGTGTTCAAACTCGCATTAATTTCGGAGCATTTCACTGTTTGCTACTAATATACTATTCTCTAGTGATGGGGGGTATTAGGTTAATGTGGATTTTTGACATATCCAGTTCTCATCAATTCTTGACGTTTCGAGGCCCCTTGTGTGAAAAAGATGGTTTTCATGATGATGTCTGTTCGTCCTTCTGCCAGTCTTTTGGTCCTACTGTCTGTTGCATGTCTGTCAGTCGGTTGATCTATCTGGTTCTCTGCTCGTCTCCGTATCTGATTTTCTGTATGTCTGTTTGTCTGTCTGTAGCTTGATGAGACGATAATCTCCTGAAGAATCTTTTAATTTAAATTTCTTTTTGCACACTGTTTGTTGATATAGAAACACAGGCCAAGTTGGTTAGCAAATTTCATGCTCCCAATATTCGTGATCCCAAAGAGTCGTACAAAATCGCTTCCAACTATTTTCTGATAGAATTAACAGTTTGACGGAAAAATCAAACTCTTTACATCCTTGTCATTTTTAATGACAAACTAATCCTTTTTTTTTAAACAAAAGAGTTCATAAAACGAATTGACAATATTATTGTCTTGTACTATATATACATACCCAAACTATATGCAATTCTTTCACCTAGATATTTCAGAAGTCAGCTTTCCACTGCCAATATTTATAGTTTTAGCAATATAAATTAAGGTTAAGGAAAGTGTAAATTTTACTTCCTCACGAATTCTGAGACGAAACTACGCTAGATACAGACCAAAATCATTAGATGCAAAAAGTCCTACGAAATTGCTGTGAACTGTTTTTCAATAGCAGCAATCATTCGGCGAGAAAATTTGAATTTTCTCATTTACGTAATTTATGATAGAATTTATTAAAGTCATCTCAATTTTAACCTTCCCAGTTCTCGTCATTTTTCGACTTTTTGGAACGCCCTGAGTCAAAAAGAAAGTTGAATAAGAATTCATTCCATTCCATTCGTGAGTTCAAATGCAAATTCAACTATCTCAAGAACGGTTGAATGTTGATCGTTTTCTGTCAAAAATTTAACAATTTTGTGCACAAATTATGTGTCTCATTATGAAGTTGTCTTTCATTGGAAAAATTATTCTTCTTGATTGAATGGTACCACTTGGTTGAAAGGAAGAGAAAAGGTTAATGCAGAAGACCTTTTTATTGGTTGAAGATCTATCTCTCCAATTAGCAATAGAACTTTTCCGTTAGAAATTCCTTTTTTTTAATCCATTCTGCTGAGTCGGAAACTCGAGTTTTTTGTAAATTTCTTTTTTTCCCTTCTTAGAGATTTGTCTGATTGAGCTGTGAATTTCAACTTGTTCGGAGAATAATAAATTATTTGGTGAAAAATTAACTTTTGTGGTAACCAAAAAGACCAACGTCGACCCAACGCTGGTTACAGGACTTGGCTATCAACGTTTGGCCAACGTCGGGTAACTCTGAAGATCAACGTCGACCCGACGTTGGTTACAAGACTTGGTTTCCAACGTTTACACAACGTTGAGTGACCCAAAAGACCAACGTCGACCCAACATTGGTTACAAGACTTGGCTACCAACGTTTTGCCAACGTTGGGTAACCCAAAGAACCAACGTCGATTCAACGTTGGATACAAGACTTGGCTTCCAACGTTTTGCCAATGTTTGGTAACCCAAAAGATCAACGTCACTCAACGTTGGATACAAGAATTAGCTACTTACGTTCTGCCACCGTTGGGTAACCCAAAGAACCAACGTCGACTCAACGTTGGATACAATACTTGGCCACCAACATTTTGCCAACGTTGAGTGACCAAAAAGACCAACGTCGACCCAACGCTGGTTACAGGACTTGGCTATCAACGTTTGGCCAACGTCGGGTAACTCTAAAGATCAACGTCGACCCAACGTTGGTTACAAGACTTGGCTTCCAACGTTTACACAACGTTGAGTGATCCAAAAGACCAACGTCGACCCAACATTGGTTACAAGACTTGGCTACCAACGTTTTGCCAACGTTGGGTAACCCAAAGAACCAACGTCGATTCAACATTGGATACAAGACTTGGCTTCCAACGTTTTGCCAATGTTGGGTAACCCAAATGACCAACGTCACTCAACGTTGGATACAAGAATTAGCTACTTACGTTCTGCCACCGTTGGTTAACCCAAAGAACCAACGTCGACTCAACGTTGGATACAATACTTGGCCACCAACGTTTTGCCAACGTTGAGTGACCCAAAAGACCAACGTCGACCCAACGCTGGTTACAGGACTTGGCTATCAACGTTTTGCCAACGTTGGGTAACCCAGAAGATCAACGTTGACCGGGTTACTAATAAAATCAAGTTTTCGAATTTCAAGTTTTGTAAGTCGATCAAACCCAAATCATTTTGAAGTGAAATAAGATTTCAAATAGCCTAATTGCTTTGAGTTTTCAGGATTCAATTTACCTATTCATTAACCATGTTGACTAAATACAAACTATCGATATTTTTAAAGAGCTGGGTACTAGCCCTATTATTTCTATATTGGTACACTGACAAACTTTATATTAGAAAAATTATTAAAAAGGTAGAAAATTGTGGCAAAACGCTAAAGTGTCGGAATTTAATTATTTAAATAATGAGTTGTACTATTTTTATACAAAGGTTTCCTATTTGATAATATCAAGCTTGACTATTTTCTGTCGTAAAATCTGATATATGAAAAATTATTAGAGCATTTATAAATTGTACAAAGAAAAAAGGAGTAATAAGTATTTCAAATAACATAATATACTAACTATGCAAGAAAAATTACTATTTTATGTAGGAACACGATGTATATTATAGACATTTCATACTTTTTCTAATGGGGTTGATACCGTTCAACGGATTCATATGTTTTTGTTTTCAAACGTGTCGTGCTCGTGGCTATGTTTTGTGTCACATGGTGTGTTCAGTTTTTGGTATTTTTCAGCTTTGCGCTTCTTGTCAATCATTGTTGATTACTTAAGGAATAAATTAGTTGGAACCAATTAACTTTCTATCATTCAGGTCGTATGAATGTTTTCATTCCCATCTCCCATAAGTTCTTTAGATAAATGGAAGATCGCCCGACTGCTGCCCCGGAGACGCGTGTTTGATCCCTGCCAGCTTTGTTTTCTACTAACCCGATTTTTCTGTTTCAGCTTATACTTTAATAATATCTTATGTTCTCAGAATACACGAATATATAATTACAAGTGTTGTCAATTCCGAAATTAGATTAATCGGAGATTATGTTTCATGTATAATACTAACAAAGGTTTCTCCGTGTAGCTGACGTCTAACTAGAGTCGGATACCAACGTAGGCTCAATACTGGGTAGCAAAGTTGGGCCGACATAAATTTTTTCTATTCTGACTCGAAATTGTCGTTGGTTGCCATAGTTATTGAAACGTTGTTTGCCGATAATTTTTATGCACATGTTATGCCAATGTAGTTTAAACACTCTCCCCCAAACGGCTTACTAGACTGGCAAATGGCATCGGATCAGCATCGGTAAACAGCATTGGGATGACGTAAATCATGGTTATCATTTGGACGTCAAACCAACATCAGTTGCCAGCATTGGTCGTATACTCACGTATAATACCGAATCAAAGTCGGTTGCCAGCGTAGGCTCGACTCTGGTATACAGTGATATCCTGACACTGGGAAACGACATTGTTTTTTATGCTGGTAAACAACGTCAGGCTGTCGTAAATTATGCTTATCATTCCAACCTTGGGCCAACATTGTCTACCAAGCGCTGGTCGAATGTGTACCGACGTTGGGTCAATATCTGACTGGGATGCTATGCTTCTGCTGATGATGACAGTATTCGAGAGGAAAAAGACCTCCTAGGACTCGTCGAATTATTAAATAGAAACATGCGATTCTGGAAGGTGAATAATACTACTCCGAGACATGAACGGCTGGTTTGCTGTGCAATGCAAAGGTACTAACAGGGTAATGCTTACTTAATACGAACATTTGGTTTAGGCGTTAGATGATACACATGTATACTTGTTGCAGAAGTAAAATCCATCGTATGATCGACTTTGTTGTAGCAAACGAAAGACTAGGAGTAATTTTTTCTGAATGCGGAACGGATCACATACGCATCGGAAGTATGTAGTACTGCTACTGTTGGGATAAAGTCTGGTAATACTTGGTGGAATGACGAAATACGCGTAGCAGTCAACGAGGAAAGATAAGCATACTTGAGAATGTTCAATATTAGAGGTCTTAGCGATAGGAATAGGGCTAGGGTCATAAATGATTTTAGGGATAAAGAGAGAAAAGCAAGTATACTAGTAAGAGCAAGCAAGAATACAATCGAAGCTCAAGAAGATACAAAAGTTCCGAATCATTTCGAAGGAAATAAAAAACTATCGTGACAATGGGTTGAGAAGACTAGGAAAGAAAATAATAATTCTGAGGTAGTCGGGATCAAGATGCGAATTCGGGATTCGGACAAAGTTCAAGATTGCATGAGTGATTTTTCCAAGAACCTGTATGGAGGTGAAGCAATGGAACATAACAACCGTAACACAGATAAGAATATGTTAGACAATTTCGATGTGGGTGGCGGAAGCAGAATCGGTATTGACGACATTCTTCCGTAATTGAGAAATTAAATAATAGTGAGGCTGCCGGTGTGGATGATATTCCTTCTGAGAGTCCTGGAAGCGGTGGCGGATACTTTCTTGTGTGTATGGATTAATGAATATGTGTGCTGTAACTTGAGAAGTTCTGAATGATTGGCGAAAGGTGATTATCGTTCCAATCCACGAGGGGAAGGGTGATCAAGGCGACTGTTATGATTATAAAGCAGTTAGCCCACTTAGTACTGTGAGCTTAATATCTACCAAGATACTTACTGATAAAGTCACGCAAATAACTAAGGAAAGGATATGAGAAGGTCAATTTGAATTATGTCAGGAAGATCATGTACTGATCAGATATTTAGCTTGAGACAGATCATAGGAAAAGCTTCAAATTAAACAAAAAAGTTTTTTGTGCATTTGTTGATCCGGGAAAAGCTTCCGACAAGTAGATAGGGTTAAACTTTACCCCAAATAAAAGAAGGAAAAAAATCGAAAGCTAGAGAAGAAAATAGGAAAGATGGCTCAAGTGAAGGGGGTGATGGGAGGAGAAGGAAGTGCGAGGGTACGGAAGGGTGGGCCAGGAGATTGGAAAAGCGAACGCGGCACTTTGATTTCTCACGTGAGTTACGAAATCAAATTTCTGGAACAACTGAACGTTCCTCGAGCATCGGCAAAGGCCTTCAATATCCATGAAAACTCGCCGAAGCCGCCGAGCATTTCGGATTGAATTGGCCTTCGAGTTGCGTCCAGGTATACAGAAAGCAGAGGGCCACGAGGTGGAATAGATAGGAAGACAAAGGGAGAGAAAGAATCGAAAAATGGGAGACATTGTGACAAGGAAGAAGGATATCAAGCCAGTAATTCGCGGGGAAATAGCGTCGATCTATAAAGTGAAAGAGCAAGAGATTGAATAAGGTTTGGAATAATAGGGTCCTCGCCAAATTGCTAGGTGAAAGACACCTGGCTCCTTCATTCCTTTCTGTCTGTTTATAATTCCTTACTCTCTTTTTATCCTCCCTTTGCATTCCCTCATCTTTCTTTTACACAAAGAGACTATTATTACCTTAACTCCTAGAAATAATAGACGTATCGTTACATATGATTCTGTGCTTGCACCAACTGTGATGTATGCTAGTGAGACCTGGATGTACTAAGAGAATAGGTAAAAGTAAAATGAACGTGATTCACATACGATTCCTGCGGAATATGTGCGGTAGAACGCAAATAGACAAAGTGAGCAACAAGTGAGTTTTGGAAGAATGTGGTTTAGAAGATATTTATTCGACGAAAGGGAAAGAAATTCGTAAAGATTATTTGGTCATGTTTAGAGAATGACTGAAGAACAATAAATAGAACAAGTTTATTTGAGGAATGTTATTGGTCTCCAAAATTTGTGGATGGAAATTTACAAATTTGTCAAAACTGGGAAACCTATTCGAATATTGAACCATTTTGTGCCAAATAACCTTTTTTTCTTGAAATGATCCCATTTTTTAGTTTCAAAATTGACATTTTCGTAGAAAAAACATTTTTGGTTCGGAAGTTCCATAATTTTGTGCGGAATTGAACTGCTTGGTTGAAAGTTCAATAATTAGGTCGAAAATGCCATGAGATTGTGCAAAACAAAAATTTTTTTTGGGTCAAAAATTTAACGTGTTGGGTGAAAGTCGAACTACTCCGTTCGAAAATCGTTTTTCTGGTGGAAATTGTTTCTCTCTCGTCGCGAATCAAACTATTGTGTTTAAAAATTATTTTTATTGTTGGCGATTCAACTACCAAGCTGGAAATGTATCCAATCCCTTTTTTGTTAAACGGAATATATTTTTGATTGAACCTTGAACTTTTCATAATGAAATTTTTTTTTGTTTTTGAGGATTTAATAATTCTTCTCAGAACTCGTCTTTTTTGGTTGAAATCGACTTCTCAAATACAGATATTATGTTCAACCATCAACTATTACATGTCTCAGATTAAATAATCAACTATTTTCAAAAACAGTATATTATCCAGTGGGAAATCAAATTTTGTTAAAAAATACTATTTTGGTTTGGAAATTTAACAAACTTGGTAGAAAACTAGGAAATTTTGTTTAAAATGTAACTGCTCATACGAATATTGCACTGCTTTGTAGAGTGGCAAACTTCTCAATTGAGAATTATATTTCTGGTTTGGAAATTTGAACTATTTTGGTAGAATACTCAACTACTTGCTTCAAAATTGAAATATTTTAATGAAAATTGATCCTTCTTCCAAACAATATCCTGTTATCCTGAAAATCACATTCCATGTTCAGAATTCAATATGTTTGTATAAAATTTGTCTGTTTGGTTCAGAAAGCCAACAATTTGGTAGAAAATGAAACTACTTGTTTGAAAATTACTCTTTTTGTTGTAAATTTCGTTTCTTTTTGACAATTAATATTTTCGGTCGAACATTCAACTACTTTTTAGAGAATAAACTTTTTCCCGAGGATAATAGTTTCCGAATGAAAATTCAACTTTTTGTAAAAAGGTAATCTTTTCGACTTAAAACTTCAAATATTCATCCTAGTCATGAAATGTTGAGTTTAAAATATTCTTCCATGGTGGAATTTTATATTTCTGGTTAGGCAAATTGACATTTCACGGAAAATTCGTGTTAAAGCATTAAAACTTCAACAATTGAATAGAAACTTTCAATTCTTTATTCAGAATCAACTCTTTTTCGAAAAAATAAATATTCAGGTTTGTAGTCGAATTTTTGTGTGAATAAATTGGATAAAACTTTCTGTGAAGAGAGATCGACTTACCCGCTCCGCTGGGATTCGAACCCGGGACCTTTTGTTATCCAGGCGAATGCTTTTCCAACTGAGCTACGGTGCGGCCCGTCGATCCTATTCTCACAGAAATTGAAGGTTTTCTAGCGATACA
>WSXT02163433.1:0-10007 GCA_011762715.2 Neuroterus valhalla | reverse complement strand
GGGGAGGGGGCGGCTCCAAGGGGATAAGGGGGTCAAAATTCGGACAATAAAGATGAATTTCAAATCCAACAGGAAGAATTTCAACAAAATAATTAAGTTTTTACCAGAATTGTCGAATGTTCAACCAAATAAATTCCCAAACTACAGATAAATTTTCTACCAATTTTTCAAATTATCCTGCAGAAGAGATTACACTTCAATTGAAAACAAATGCAATTTCAACCATATAATTGAAAACTCAAGTCATTAAAACAAGCTGTCTGAAAAACATTTGAATTCTCAAGAAAAAAGTTCCTTTTAAACTAAGAAACATGAATTCGAATGAAAAAAAAACGAAGAGCTGAATTTTCGATAAAAAATATGAACTTTTTACCAAGAGGACCAATTTTATATCAGAAGGCAAAATTTCAACAAAATACATAAATTTTCAAACAAAAAGCTGAATTTTTATCTAGAAACTATGAGTATTCTACCAATAATGGAAGAGTAACATTTCTACTACCAGAACTACTTTTTAACCAAAAGAACCAATTTTGAACTAGTTTTATTCAACAACAATTCAAAAACAACGATTCTTTCACAAAATAGTTTAGTCCTGAAACGAATGAATGTACACGGAGAGGAGTAAACCTGAGCAGTTACTGTTTACACCGTAACCATTACTGCGCTCACCGTAACAGTTACGAATGAAAAACGGATTGTAGATAAACCGTGACTGCTACTGTCAGCGACTAAGCTTTTCCGGCCACACCGTAACAGTTACTGCGCGCCGCCTGAAAACGTTTTGCATTAACTGTTGCTCCGCTGACAGTAATAGTTACTGCTAATACCCGAAATGCTCCGGGGAGCACAGTAGTAATAGTGCAATGAAATTTGATGAATAGTGCGACGAGATTTGATGCCTCATCACTGACAAAATTTAAGCTGATCGTCGTTCCAGGTTCCGAGTTTCAACTTGAAGACTTTTGAGGTTAGTTTCGTACATTATTTTATTTAGGTTCGCACAATATTTTATCAATACGATCAATACATAAATTGTCAATACTGATATATATTTTGAAGATACTGATTCCCGAAAAAGTAATAAAGAGTATGATTTATTGTTTTTCCACTAAATGTATGTATCAACAAACACTCACATCGCTATGGTCTTAAGCAGGTTTTTAGTTTTTTTTGGGAATCAACATTTATATGCAGCTTATTTTGATTCATTTTAAACCTTCAGCGTTTAATGAGCAAACTGCTCCTGTGAGATGAGTTTTCAATTATTCTCATACAATATTCACATGTAAGTATCGTTAAATAAATTTAGAAAATAATACTAAATAGATACGCAACGTAGATACAGCAGAAAACTGCGCGTGCAGTGATGGTTACGGACCAGTGTGCTCAGATTGGAAACTGAAGCCAGTGACTAACACACGCGCGCTGTTCGTGAGTGACACGGCTCGACGTATACGTCAAGTTGTGTCTGGCCGTGTCACTCACACACATCGCGCGTGTGTTAGTCACTGGCTTCAGTTTCCGATCTGAGCACACTGTTACGGACTGAACAGGAACTATTACTGTCGAGACCGTAACCATTACTGTCGTGGCAGTAACTATGACTGCGTTTCGTTTAACTGTCTCGCGACGAACAGATACTCTGCGGGCAGCAAAGGTTCATGTGAGCGCAGTAACAGTTACTGTTTATCTCATACTCGGGAATTACGCGTAGCAGTTACGGGGTTGGCAGTAACGGTTACGGTTTACTCCTCTCCATGTATTTTCGACGAAGATGATGAATTTCATGTCCAAAAGCAGTTTAACAAAACAGTTTGGATCTCAAGCATGAAATTGCATGTTTCAGAAAATATTAAGTATTGAACCAGGATGAATAAAATTTCAACGATAAAGATGATTTTTAATCAAGACAGATAAATTTTCAACTGGGGAAGATAGGTTTTTGAGCAAACAGAAACTAGTTAAATCAGCAGTTTCGAAAATTAATTTAGAATAAAAAAAATGATTTTGTTCCAAATTCATTGACAAAAGACGAAATTTGGATAAAAAAACATGCATTCTCTACAAAATAGTGAAAATTTCAATTCATGACGGGTAAGTTTCGGGAAAGAAATATGATATTCAAATTGCCAGAGGAAAATCCAATTTCCAATCAAATGGAAGATGAGTTTTAAAGAAAATATTTACATTTTCAATCAGAAATATAAATCTTAAAAAATGTATTCTGAGGAAGTGGATTCTTAACCTAGAAGATTAATGTTCCATTAGAAAGACTAACTCTTAGCAAGAAACCTAGTTTTTACTTATATAATTAAATTTTCTGTCAAATTGTTGAATTTTTAAGCCAAAAAGACGAATTCTGAAGAAAATAGTTGAAACCTCAACTGATACAAAATAATCTTTGACCAAAAAGTTGCATTTCAAACGAAAAACGATAAATTTATAGTCAAGGAGATAACCTCCCTACTAGAAATATGGTTTACCAACAAAAAACAAATGAATTTTCAACTAAATAGAAGAATGTTCAACAAAAAAGAAACTTTCCCAAAAAATAGTTCAATCCTGAACCAAAACCTATCGAAAAAGGCAAATTCTCAATCAAATAAATTGATTTTCGACATAATAGTTTGAATTTTTTAGGAAATAAACGAATTCCTAGCCAAAGGAATGAAGATCAACTTCCAAATAAAAAGACGATTTTCTATCTAAATACATGAATTTTCAACCAAATGCATGAATTTTGAAACAAATCGATGAATTTTCAGATTGATCATTATTTCTTCGCAAAAAATGGACCAAATTTCCAAAAAAATGTTCGAATCCCCAACCAAAATAGCTTGACTTTTAACTGGATAGTTGCATTTTTTACCAGAAAGAATGAATTTTCAACAAAAGATGAAAGCTTCTTATTAGAGAAACGATTTTTAACGAGATAATATAATTTTCTTCAGAAAAGAATAATTTCCATAGAAAAATATACATTTTCAACTAGAGATGGAACATTTACATTCTAGTCGAAGAGATCAATTCCTAAATCTGATAAAAATCGAATTCCAACAAAATCGTTGAATACTCAATGCAGTAAAATCTGATATAGGAAAAGTTATTAGAGAACACGAAGTATGTTAAACACATTTCATACTTTTAGTAATGGGGTTAATATCAATTATTAAAATTGGTTCCAAAAATTACTAACTGATTTAGCAGAAGACATGAAGCCATGGACCGAGCGCAGCCGAGCGTATCCGACGTGTGTCGATCTCCGATCAACGGATTCATATGTTTTTATTTTCAAACTCGTTTGTTTCTTTTACTTTTGAAAAATCTTTAAGTAATTTTTTATTATCCACTTATTTTAATTAAATTTAAAATTTTGGTTTTCAACATTATAAAATTATCAATATGGATGTTTTCATTCTCATCTCTCATCATGTTCTGTAGATAAATGGAACATCGCCCGACTGCTTCCCCGAAGACGTGTGTTCGTTTCCTGCCAACTTCGTTTTCTACTAACCCGATTTTTCTGTTTCAGCTTATAATTTAATAATATCATATGTTTTCAGAATTCACAAATATATAATTTCAAATGTCCATTCCGAATTTAAATTAATATGAAATTATGTTTAATGTATAATACTATATAGTGTATATATTCGGTTTCGAGTTCAATAGCATATATGACTTTCTTTTTTTTCTATTCGGACTGTAGCACATTTTGCCAACCAGTTAGTAATTCGGTGCGCAAGGTCCCTGCGCATCATTTTACTACAGAGTTAAACAAATACTTCAATCGTTTTTTAAAATAAATGCAATAGTTGTAGTTTTTATACTAACCTATTTCATAATTATGACAGCAGCTACGAGTTACTATTGAAATTAGTAAATATAATTAAAGCATTCTTTTTGCCCCTCATTGCAAAGTTCAGATAGTAAAATCTAGGGTGATTTTCAACAAAAAATACTAACCAAGGTTTCTCAGTGTGTTAAATTCAACCGAATAGTTGTATTTTCAATGGAAAAAAAGTATTTTTCATTGAAAAATATTAGTTTCCTGCAAAAAGACGTTTATGGACGTCCCTTAAGTTCAGGACGGCGAAATTTCAAAAAATGGAAGATTACGTGGGATTCTGTTCTGTTACGGTTCGTTACATGGAGGGGGGAGGGGGGGGGGGAGTCGTCGTCTAGCGGCCCTCAAATTCGTTACGTAATTTAAATAGGGTCCCTGAGGAAATTTAAGTTTTAATTCTCAGGATTAATTTTGGTGTTTTCATTCAAGAAATAACTGTGAATAAACAATGTTTGTTAATGTGATAGTTCTTCTAATATTGTAGGATCTTTTCTTACTTCAATTCGTGTATCTGGACAGCTTCCACGGCCTCCTGAGCATTGTGATTTGGAATCTAGGAAGTAATCAATTGCATATCCTTGAAGAGTTTGTTTATCCACCCAAGCAACCACAACGTCTGCACCTACCATGACACTCCTTTCAGGATTTGGGGAGAGACCAAAAGACATATATTGTCCATCATCTGAAAGCGAAGAAATAAAATAATTATAAAACTAATGAATTATAACGGAGAATTTTAAAAGTATATTACAATTGTAGTTCAAAATTGCATTACAAATTTTTTTTTCGAATCTTTATGCAAAACGCCTGAAAATTTGTTGGAATCCACCAAAAAATAAATGCATTTTTTTTTGTTTTGAAAAAAAAATATTTAGAGGTGCCGCAAGCCCCGTGAAGTTTAACACGTATTTCCCATAAGAAAAAAGACGTTTTTGTAAATTTTATTCAGAAATCTCAATATTAGATGAATCGAGTTCGAAATTGACCATTTCTCTTCACAATTGATCACAGAATGAGAATAAAATATTACTTTTCAAATAACACCCCCATAAGTCTGTTTTATAGGGTCCCAGAAAACCCTCATAAGTGAAAAAATGGGTTTTTCGAGTTTTTGGCGGTAATTATGATTTTTTTTTGTTTTTTCAACGCGGATTGTTTCAAATACATGAAATAGTACATTATACTAATAATTAGATGTTTATTCAAATTGTTTAAACAAGCTATTATTGTTTTCATCAACTTGCTCTCAGAAAAGGGTTTGAAAGTCAAGGTTTCTCCTCAATTTTTCAACTTATTTTCAACTTTTCAGTTAGAGCCAGGTGATAATCAATCGAATTTGACAAAAATAATTGTTCAAACAATCTGTTATTATTCATAACAATATTCTCTTAGAATAATGCTACAAAGTTGCGGTTTTTTCTGAAATTTTTAACTTTTTGCCCACATTTAACTTGAAGTGAGTTGATATTTAATTTAATTTACCAAAAATAATTGTTTAAACGAATTCCAATGGTTTATAGCTATTTCCTCTTAGATACGTGCTAAAAAGTTGCGGTTTTTTCTAACCCCTTAAGCTTTTTACTAAATTCTCACTCAGTGTGGTAATAATTGATGCAAGTTAACAAACATGCTTATTCAAACAATTTATTATTGTTCATGACCATTTTCTCTTAGGTAAGTGCCAGAAAGTTGTGGTTTTTTCTGAAATGTTTAACTTTGCTTTACCCTTTTAGCTGTGAACAAATAATAAATAAACATTCGAGAGAATTATATTCCAAATAGTATTGTATTGTTTTAAGTAAATTATTTTTGTTCTTTTCCCAATGTTAAAAAAAATTAATTAAAACGAAAAAGCTGAATTCATTCAGTGAAATTTGAATTTTGAATTTTCTACTAAAATTATGGATCTTTTACGCAAAAATTGAAATTATAAGAAAGTAGTTCAACTTTCAACCAAAAAGTCGAATTTTCGAACTGAAAATATAGATTTTTAATCAAAAATATAATGGTTGATATTAAAAAAAAAAAAGAAATTTTATTTGAAATAAAAGACAATCTACTATACCCAACAATTAAATCAATTCAATCTAATTGAATATCATTCAAATTCCATTCAGTGCGAAGTTTAACATTTCAGAAAAAAACCACAACCTTTTAGCGCTTTTCTAAGAGAAAATGGTTATAAACAATAAACAGTTGTTTAAATAAGCATGTTTGTTAACTCGCATTATTTATTACCTCAATAAGTGAAAAGTCGACAAGAGTTCAGAAAAAACCGCAACTTTTTAGCAACAATCTGAGAGAAGAAAGGCATAAACATTTATAATTTGTTTAAACGATTATTATTGCTAAATTAAATTAAATATTAACTCATTTCAAGTGAAAAATGGGCAAAAAGTTAAAAATTCCAGAAAAGAATGCAAGTTTCTATCATTAAGCAGAGGAAATATTATTAGCAATGATAATAAATTGTTCAAACAATTATTTTTTCAAAATGAACTAATTATTACTTTTTTCTAATTGAAAAGCGATAAAAAGTTCAAAAATTTCAGGAAAAAACCGCAACTATTATTCGAGAAGAAGATAGCTATAAACATTAACAATTTTTTTAAACATTCATTTTTGCTAAATTGAAATAAATAATTACCTACCTCAAAGAAAAGAGGACAAAAAGTTGAAAATTTCAGAAAAAACCGCAACTTTGTAGCATTATTCTAAAAGAATATTGTTATGAATAATAACTAATTGTTTAAACAATTATTTTTGTTAACTTTCATTGATTATTACCAGGCTTCAACTGAAACGTTGAAAATAAGTGGAAAAATCCAGAAAAAACCTTGACTTCCTACCCCTTTTCTAAGAAAAAGTTGCTAAAAACAATAATAAATTGTTCAAACAATTTGAATAAACATCTAATCATCAGTATAAAGTAGTATTTCATGTATTTGAGACAACCTGCTTCAAAAAAAAATCTCAGAAAAACATAATTAGAGCCAAAAACTCGAAAAACCCATTTTTTCACTTATGGGGATTTTTGGGACCCTATAAAACAGACTTATGGGGGTGATATTTAAAAAGTAATATTTTATTCGCATTCTGTGACCAATTTTGAAGAGAAATGGTGAATTTCGAACTCGATTTACCTAATATTGAGATTTCTAAATAAAATTTACAAAAACGGCTTTTTTTCTTATGAGAAATACATGTTGAATTTCACGGGGCTTGCGGCACCTCTAAATATATTTTTTTTTTTCAAAACAAAAAAAATGCATTTATTTTTTTGTGGATTTGAACGAATTTCCGGCCGTTTTGCATAAAAAAAAATTTTTTTTGGATCACCCTAATATTACAATCATCCTCACGGAACATATAAAGGAAAAAATGAAAGATGTAAAATCAAGAGAAGAGAGCATACATCAATGGATCTGATGTGTCATGTTCACTAGAAATTTCTTCTTTCCTAGATATGAACAACGAATTCGAGAGTGTGTCAAGATTGGTAAGAATGCGATTTAGTAAACAGTTTCACGGCTGCTCTAATTAATTGGTATTTATAGAAGTAAAGAAGTTTCTTATTTAGGGAAAGCAGATATCCGTTTAATACCAATAAATTCCATCTTGGAAAGTACATGTGCGTGCTGTTGTCTGTAAAAAGCACCATAATAAAGGTGAGGTCTTGCATCTGAACTGAACGCCTTTCTCCTTGCATTTCGTAATGCCGGGGAACCTGTGTCGGTCAAAGTGAAAATGAAACTCGTCTGTCGATCGAGATAAAATATTTCAAGAATCACGATTCGACCAAACACTTATCCCATCATGTCGAGTCATACTTACCTTCACACTTTAATAGATGTTAACATTCTTTTTGAACAAAAGATGAACATGATTTAGTTGCTGAATTGCGAATCTGATTCATAGTTTTTTGCGATAATAAACAAATAGAGAAGAGATCTTTTTGTTCAGAGATCAATAAGTCGCACAAAGTATTTCTTCTTATTATTGTCTGAAAATAAAATTTTTGGGAGATTGCCGGAGTGGTCAAGCTTCAAACTGATAAAACAATGAGTTCAAATTGCGAATGAATTTTATTCGATTTAAATTGTTTTAGAGGAACTTATATATTTTAGGGCAATTATTTTCAGGGATTTATGGTATCTTTAAATAGTTTAAAAATACCAAGGGATTCTTAATAGACTTTAATTGTTTAGGGAAAATGTTTTAAGGAATTTATGGTTTCCTGAAATTTTTGGAAAATCCCAAGGAATTTTTAATAGACTTTACTTGTTTAGGGAAATTCATTGTTCCTAGAATTTTGTGGTATCTTTGAATATTAAAAAAATTTGAAGGAATTCCTTATAGACTTTGATTGTTTAGGGCAATTGCTTCTAGGACTTTGTGATATCTTTAAATATTTCGAGAAATTCCAAGGCATCCTTGATAGACTCTTATTGTTTAGGGCAATTGTTTCAAGGAATTTATGATATTTTCAGATATTTTGGAAATCCCAAGGAATTTTTGCTAGACTTTAGTTGTTTAGAACAATTGTTTCTAGGAATTTGTGGTATCTTTAAATATTTGGAAAATCACAAGGGATTTTAAAAAGAATTAAATTGTTAAGGGCAATTATTTTCATGAATTTATAGTATCTTTAAATATTTCGAGAAATCCCAAGAAATTTTTATAAGACTTTAATTGTTTAGGGCAATTATTCTTAGGAATATTAGTATCTTTAAATATTTCGAGAAATCCCAAGAAATTTTTATAAGACTTTAATTGGTTAGGGCAATTATTTTCAGGAATTTGTGATATCTTCAAATGTTTTGGAAAATTTCAAGCAATTTCTAATAGACTTTGATTGTTTAGGGAAATTATTTTCAGGAATTTGTGGTATCTTTGAATATTTCGAATCACCCTTGGTAATTTTTAAAAGACTTTAATTGTTGAGGGCAATTGCTTTCAGGAATTTGAGGTATGTTTAAATATTTCTAAAGATTCAAGGAAATTTCAATAGACTTTGATTGTTGAGGGCAATTATTGTTAGGGATATGCGATATCTTTGAATACATCGACAAATTCCAAAGGATTTTTAATAGACTTTAATTGTTTAGGGTAAATATTTTCAGGAATTTGTGGTATCTTTAAATATTTCGAAAAATTTCAAGGAATTTTTAATAGACTTTAATTGTTGGGGGCAATTATTTTTAGGGATATGGTATATCTTTGAATACTCCGACAAATTCCGAAGAATTTTTGATAGACTTCAATTGTTGAGGGCAATTATTTTCAGGGATATGCGGTATATTTGAATACTTCGACAGATCCCAAGGAATTTTTGATAGACTTCAACTGTTTAGAGCAATTATTTTCATGCATTTATAGTATCTTTAAATTTTTCGAAAAATCCCAAGGAATTTTTATAAGACTTTAATTGTTCAGGGCAATTATTTTTAGGAATATGCGGTATCTTGGAATATTTCGAAAAAATTGCAAGGGATTTTTATGGGCTTTCATTGGTTAGGGCAATTATTTTCAGGAATTTGTGATATCTTCAAATATTTTGGAAAATTCCAAGCAATTTGTAATAGAACTTGTTTGTTCAGGGAAATTATTTTCAGGAATTTGTGGTATCTTTAAATATTTTGAAACACCCCAAGTAATTTTTAAAAGGCTTCAATTGTTGAGGGCGATTGCTTTTAGGAATTTGGGGTATGTTTAAATATTTCTAAAGATTCAAGGAATTTTCAATAGACTTTGATTGTTGAGGGCGGTTATTGTTAGGGATATGCGGTATCTTTGAATACATCGACAAATTCCAAAGAATTTTTAATAGACTTCAATTGTTTAGGGCAAACATTTTCAGGAATTTGTGGTATCTTTAAATATTTCAGAAAATTCCAAGGAATTTTTAATAAACTTTAATTGTTGGGGGCAATTATTTTTAGGGATATGCGATATCTTTGAATACTTCGACAAATTCCAAGGAATTTTTGATAGACTTCAATTGTTTAGGGCAATTATTTTCAGGGATAGGTGGTATCTTTGAATACTTCGACAAATCCCAAGGAATTTTTAATAGACTTTAACTGTTTAGAGCAATTATTTTCATGCATTTATAGTATCTTTAAATTTTTCGAAAAATCCCAAGGAATTTTTATAA
>WSXT02163422.1:0-10007 GCA_011762715.2 Neuroterus valhalla | reverse complement strand
ACAGGCATCGTTGAGAGCATATATAATATAGCATCATAACCTGAAACCTCAGTTTTAGGCCAGTCCTGAAGATGTGAGCTGTAACGTTCGCGAAACGTCGACAACATTTGTAGTTTGTACACGATCGAAACCCGAAACAACTTCATTTTGATAGTTGCAAAATGTTGTACGATCAGTAGTTTTTTAACTGTTGAGGGTTGTAAATACCCAATAGGAGCTTGCTATTCTCACGCGTGCATCAGCATCCTGCGCGAACTCTGGAACATTCTTCACTTCAATACAGTGAAGAGAGTCGTAACAATCCAATCAGAGACAGGCGATTTCAGAGCAGCCTGTTTCTCAAAACATGTCACCTTCATTTGTTTAGTGGTTTTGCTGATTTAAATGATTAAATACAGCAAAAGTCACAACTTTTGATACCCTGCAGAGCTTCTGCCAAATAACTTGTAACAAAACTAACAACAAACTGAATATTCCTGTTTTAAGCAAACAGTCGTCTGACAGACAGCAAGTTAGGAATACTAAAACACGTCTTCTAACAACAAACTTGCACGTCATTCCTTCTATCTTTAGGGACCTCATTTGCACCCCTTGCCCCTCGCCCCCACCGTGCATTCCTTCTTCAAAACCCTGCCTGATCCCTGTTATAATTCCCCCACTAGCCCTACCTTTTTTCTTTTATCTTACCGCCTCTTGGAGCCTCCACCCAAATCCCCTTGGTAGCCTCGCTTCTATTTTATCCCACTCCTTACCCTCTACCCACGTTCCTACCAGCCCAACCCTACCCCCCTATTTCCTACGAAATAAATCCCTCTGCACTTCTCTTAACTCCTCTCTCTCCTCATCCCAAACCAGCATTTTCTCCTCTACTTTTATTTTCTTGTATCCTACCTTTGCTGCTGTCCCTTTACTCCTCTCCTTTCTAGCTCTGGCATTCAGCATTCTTTGAATGTACCTCTCTTTCCACGTCAGATCGTGATCGATATAAACCTTCTTATCCTTTATCCTGCTCTTACTTCGCATCACCGCCAGCTTATCTTTCCAGCTCTCCAACTCCACCACCGCTACTTCATTCCCCTTTTTCCCCTCAAGCCTCACTTCAACCACCTTCCCCTGACACTCCCCTATGCTTTGTAGCAGCGCGTCTACTCCTTTCCATTCTTCCCCGCTTCTCACCCTCAGCCCCCTTAACACGATATTATTCTTTCTATCCTCTTTTTCTCTCCTCTACATTTTCAACTTTATTGTCCTCATCCTTTCCCTTGCCGCTACCTCTTTCTCCTTGTTCCTTCATTCTCCGTTTTTCTCTTCTATTATGTCCTCAACCTCGTCCCATATACCTTTCTGCTCTCCCTCCACCCTGCCACCATCTTCCATAACGAACCTGGCCTCTACCTCCTTGAATCTTTTGTCTGCCCTTTCCTTCCACACCCTAATATCCTCTTTCACCTGTTTCATCTCATCTTCTTTTTCCTTCCTTGTCGCCCCTGCCTCTAATTCTTCTACTTTTTCCCTCAGCTTTTTCATCTGTTTTTCCCATTTCTCTTCCTTAATCCTCCCATCCACCCTCATAGCCCTTATTTCCTGCCTCAGCAACCTGATTCCCGATATCAAAATACCCAGGTGTAACCAACTTATATTGTTAGTCACATTAAAAATTATTTTCATTCATATTGAATGCAAAATTTTTATTTACTTTTAGATTCGTGTCCCATAATTTGATTAGGAAATAATGCTGTCAAGTTAATTGGTATCTAGATTCGATTAATAAAATATGACACATTTAAAAATCAGGACACTGTATAATTCAAACATAAAATCAAGTGCAAAAATAAAATCGTCAGTTTAAAACATTGATTAGATGGACAAAAAACACTCTGGTGAATAGCGAAGGCAAACTTATGCAACACATGGTACGCACGCTTAAATCGTTCAACGAGACGGTTTACTTGCAACGCAAAAATAATTAAAATTGATGTAATAAACATAAAATCGAACAGGGAAGATGAGGATGAAATGCGAATCGATGATTGAATGTAATAAAGACTTTCAGCATTAAAAATATAAAACATTCAGTGATCAAAAACCTCTTGCGTCTAGAATTTGATTGAGAAGAATCACATTTGCTGATATCTCATAGTTGAACAATTTCAAATTCAACCTTATTTGGTGATCATCATAATCGTTATGGAAATAAATATATCCAAGAAACAAAACACCGCGCTGGAAATAAATCACACAGATACAAATAACGCGTTTTTTAAACAGATTTAAAGAAATAAGATTGTACTTCCAAAACACACAACATAATTATTTAGCATACCTCTACGAGCCCCTCAAGGTACGAGGAACGCGGCGTCATTCAAAATTACGCTCGATAAAGCTGGAATATGCTCTTCCTTACACAATTCGTGAAAATCTGATCACTTTCTACAGTCCTAATAACTATCCCCACTCATCGCATATAACGTAAAACGCTTCATAGAAATTATGAACAACAATTGGAAGAAATTATCGCATCACCTCGCTTCGCGATTCGGAGTACTAAAGCCGCTTAATAATTCATACTGCGGAAAGACAAGTAATTCGCTTCACAGGGTATCACTGTTCAACTGCCCTTCGATTCCTGTAGGTTACCTACGCGTTCTGTCGCTCTTCTTGAACGGACTTTCTTCTACGCTTTTCGTCGGACTCTCTTGATTCTCTCTCTTTCTCTTTTGAAGCAAGAGGTCGTCACCTTCACTTGCGCTAGACATTGGATCACTAGCCTTCTCGTTCCCCCGCTCACCCCGCTTATCTTTTTTCCTTTCCAACGCGCACCTCTGGACGTTTTTTTAACCTCTTTACCTTTTATTCTACCTCGAAAAGACCTTGCAGACACCCCTTTACCTTTTCAGCAATGTACTAAACCCGTTTGCTCCCCTTACCTGCTCAATCTCTTAAATACAAGACTGTCTACCTTTTTGCCAACCTAACCTTACTTTTCCTTTCTACCTGTACCCTATCTATTCTACTCATTGAAAAACACTTTTTATTTTCTCCCCTCACTCCCCGCACCTTCACTCACCTTCCAAACTTCCACCCTCACACTCCACTCACACGTGTAAAACCAACTCTGCGAAATTCTTCCACCACCTGTCAGCCAACGCACCCTACTACCGCCACTAACATGCAAGTCCAATTACGTTTCTTGGACAGCAAATGTGAGATTTTTTTTCGTTTTTTTTCTATCACAGACATTGCACTAGATACGTATAGAAAATTACAATATTAATCTTTTTTGATCAAGTTTTAGTTACTTTTTATTGTTAAGACTCACAGATTCCGAATTTCCAACTTCGAAATCGTCTCTACCTGTTTCCTGGAAATGGCTAGATGTGCCCCGTGGGATCCACAGTTCAGAGAGTTTAGAGTATCGTGTACAATAAAATCAACAAACAAAATCTTTTGTTATTCTCCTCCCAGAAATGTTGAATCCTTACCCCTGTTCCCTGTAAGCCTGTATCATAAAATTTTTATTTACATTTTCTCCGAGAGGAATTCTGTTAATTTCTTAAGATTGAAATAACATTCCTTGTCTGAGACTAGTCCACATCGGCTTGTCTTCTACCCCCCATCGGCTTGTCTTCTACCCCCCATCGAGAAACTCAACCATATACACAAGTCGTACATTCCACGCTCCTGGCTGCTAGCGAAATATAGCCTTTCTAAATCGAATTAAAAACGAGCCGAGTCGAGACCAAATCCAAATATTTCTACTCAGACTGTTTCTACTCTCTTTGTTATTAGTAATGGCCGACACCTTATTGAATCGCAACCTTTTTGGTCAAATTTTTCTAGACTCACCTGAACTGGATTCCATATTGCATGGTGCAGTCGAAATTGGGCTTTTAGACTATAGAGTATACCCATGAATAATTAAATCGTTTCGAGGAAAATCACTCAACATGTAATAGAGAATTCAACTATGCAGCATACAATAAGATTCATCTTGAAAAATTGATCTTGATTTCATTCGTAGTTCAAAACATTCTACTTATTGAAGAATCTTATTGTCAACTGACAACAATTTTATCATTGTTGACTAAATAGTATGGAAACATAAGTGTTGGATCAACGCATGCATTTGTGATGGGTATACATTCTGGGAAAGAACAGCTTCTATACCTAGAAGTTGATAGTGTGATATACGAACGAGTAAGAAATTTTTTGCGATGATTTTTTGGTAGGCACAATATTAGGTTCATGGTGCAGATTAAAGTTCGTCGTGTAACGGTGTTGATGTTACGCAGCGGCAGAGTGTGCTGAAGACAACTTGCGTCACCTTTCGATGCTTTTTTAGAGTAACCAACTGTTACTCCACAGGAAGTCCTTCAAATGAAAGAAACAAACTTCTTGATGGTTAAGGAAATCCCTTACTATGCGACAGGTGTGTAATAAAACGATTTTTCGTAGCGCTGCAAGTACCTCACGCACTCCTTCATGTTCGAAATGTTCAGTGCATCTTGCGTGCACATTGCCTCTGGCCGAATTTACAAAAGGATGGATAGATGAATGTTTTACGTTCCTCCATATTGTCTTTACTACATGCCTTAGCTCACTTTACTTATGGATATAATGATCCGTCCGGGAAGTTACATCTCAGGATGAGTTGTATTCTTCGTTTTCTAAAACGGACACTGGAATGTATCTCCAGAAAGGCATCCATTTTGCTAAGAGTCGTGCAGCCATGCAAGGGCGTGAAATCGAGATCTGCTTCAGAGATTGTATTGTTAAGCGCAACATACCGCTTGCTGATAAAATAGTTTCACAACTGTGCAACTTTGGATACATACAGCTGCTTGTCATCTACAACGCCGCTATCCCATAAATTTCGTGTTTAAACTACCCTCTCAATCGTCGAATCACTGTGGTGCATTCGATGCTCAGTCATTTTAACGCGAATGGTTCTGTTTATCCTACCAAGGTCGATGTTCGACCATTTATTGATCCTGAAAGAGTACGTGAGAACAGGAATAGCATGAGTGCTAGGAGCCCAGATTTTGTTGGAAGAGTTCAGAAAACTCTTCAGAACCAATCTGAGTCTTGCATTGAATGCAATCATCAGGTGCTTCTAAACTATCGTATGCTGAATACCCTCAGACTCAAGAATACCAAAATATTTGTATGACTCAGCCTCAGCCATTTCCTTTTTACGGTCTTTGATCTTGTTCTCCAAGTCTCCGGTTTCTAACTCACCTCGATCTAAATGCACTGTTCTGCATTTATTTAGTCCAAACTTCATGTGGATGTGATTTAAAAATTTTCTCGTGACATTGATCACTTGCAGCAGTTTTTGGTTTATACAAGCATATAGCTTCAGGTTATCTTTGTACAGAAAATGACTTATTATATGACCATCCTCATCATCATGTATTTTGAATCCATAAGACATGCTATTTAGTGCTTCTTCCAACATCCTTTTTCTTCTTCGGCTATGATGTTATCCTCGTCACAATGGTGGTAAACCTTATCTGCAATCACATATGTGAGTCACTTATACATCTTTTGGCATAAGATCTGGATGTTACAGTGATGTTACTCATGATGTTACAGTCAATGTCTCGATGTTTCGCAGGTAGATGATATCGGTAACATGGCGTAACAGCTTTCTGGTTCCATTTCCTTTCTTACATTGGGTCAATTGAACCGATTCGCTCCTTCGTTGCGGACATCCATATCCTACCCGATTTTCCACGGTAACTCTTGTTTCCTTCCAGAGGCAAATACTGCATTTGTTGGCTTTGTTCTACGGCCGCAAGTTCGAAGTTTGCCTCCTATTCTTCTGTATGATGCCTTTCAGTATGATCCATTTATTCAGCTTTTCACGATATAATATTTGTGCTTCTGGTCCTTATTTTCCTCCATCCTTGACCTAGGTTTATTTTTGAAACTTTGGAGTAGTGCTCAGTTCCGCATTCAGAATCTCTCATAACACTTGTATTTCTCACAAACTCCCTTCTGTCTCTTATCTACTACGACGAAGTCAACCATTTTATGGCTTTTTTTACTAGTTCAAGTAAACATTTGCATCATTTTATGTTTGAGTTCGGAATTTATAATAAAAAAAACCTATTCTGGACCGAAACTAATCAATGTATCCCCATTGCTGTTCGTTTTTGGTTCTTTGAAATTTCCATTTCCTATCTTTCGAATCTTATTTCCCTTCTCTCCTACACGAATATATAAAAATATCCCGCAATTCACTATTGTTAAGATCATTTACACCTCTAGCATTCTGAATTACCAGCGTTCATTAGTCGCTTGAAGCTTTCCGAGGGCATTGCTTTCCTCATCGAAAGTTTCAATCCTATCTGAGGCTACGTGAATATTCGTATCAATAGTACAATAAAAAGTTTAAAATTATCAATCCACGATGGATGATAATGCAGTTTTCACCTCTGAGCTCGAGATGCCAACACCTGTACGCTTTATAAAAACATGCGACAGGGCACAAATTCAGCATCTGGCCTACCAGACCATAGCTACAACAGTAAAAGTGAAACGTACAGCACCGGGGCGGATCAAGATAACGGTAGAAACTTCTCCGGCGTTACCTGTAGGAGCAAAAAACGTAAGCTCCCCGAACTGTCTGACGATGCTTCCACCAGCGCCAGTACTCATCCAGAACCGGTCATCTACCTCGAAGGAAGCCATAAAACGTTAAAACCGTCCATCGTGAGCATACCATTATATTATAAATTCTCACAATCATATAATACAAAAACACAAGCCTCGACTCCCAATACCACAGCAAAACCTCAGGGAAGAACAAAAATTCCAACCATTGGTGACATTTCCGACGAACAAAACAATCCTTTCCTGGGTCTTCACAGTATTTGAAAAAATCGCAGTGAATTTCCATTGCCAAAGATTCGAACATTGATCGGACAATTTTGACGCGAGTCCAAGGCGTGTTTAGTGTGAGAAAGCACACAAATCTTCTGTGTGCGAAAAAAATACAGAAGTACCAGCCACCTGTGCTAACTGCGGTGGCAACCACACTGCCAATTATGAAGGATGCCCTAGTACAAGAGAGCTGCTCGAAAATTCTCTGCCAGGAAATCTCAAGAAACAACACCAAAATCTCAAAACTCTAGCAATAACAGAGTTTTCCGAACCTAGGGAATCAATTATTACGCAAAAACCACCTGTTGAAAGACAACTTATCATGCAGCCAACTTCTGCGCCACAGCTAGGAAATATTCAGTCTCAAACCGACACTGCCAAGAATTCACAAGCGAACCTGGCAACATTGATTACATAAGCTCTTTTCATATCGGCAAGTTTAATCTCTGGTACACTGACATTCTCCGAAGCCACCATGTACACCTATCAGATAATCAAACAAATGAGCAATTCCTGAAAATTTCAGAATGAGATCTCTATTAGTTCTCGAGAAATAAGTAAAAACGAAAGCCGTGTCATGGCGAGCTCAGTACGAAGAGCGCTTAAGAGTCTGAACTCTATATTCGAAAAAAACGACGTATTCACGAACTTCAGAGTTGAGACTTCCGGGCGCTCTTCGCACTGGGGTCGCCATGCCACGGCATACGTTCCTTATTATTTCTTGAAAACTAACAGAGATCCCATTCTGGGATGAACTGAAAAAGTGGGACGTAATAATGATGAGTGAAACTTAAGCGAAGAAGAAAGACTGGGAGAGTATAAAGAAGAGGTTACCAAAAGGATATGAATGGGAGATGTATGAGGCAAGGAGAGATCGAATGGAAGGGAGAGGGATGGGAGGCATGTTATCAGGGGTAAGAAAGGACTTAATGACAGAACGGGAGTAGGGGAAGATAGGGAAATAAAGGATGGGATAATGGTAAGGAGAATCAAAGTGGGAAAAGTAAGGGTGCCGATAGTTTGCATTCATAGGAGAAGAGGAGAAGATGAGGGGTGGAAAGTTATGAGAAAGTGGATGGAACAAAAAGAGGAAATGTTGACTTTGATTGGGGAAGACCTGAATGCTTGGACAGGAGATCATGGGGGAGAAGTATGGAATGAAGAGAATAATGTGTTCGTAAGGAACGCAAAGCATAGGAAAACAGGTCGGGAGGGGAGGGTACTGCTTAATCTGATAGGAGAGACGGGATGGTTTATCTGCAAAGGCAATTTAATAGGTGACAAGGATGGCGAGATAACGTTTATAGGTAAAGGGGAAACGGTAATTCACTATATCCTGGCAGAAGATTGAATAAGAAAGCTAATGGTAGGAATAGAAGTTGGGAATGAGATAGGCACTGAGCATTTCCCGGTAATAGTGACGTTGAGAAGTAGGGGTCAGAGGCTATTTAGAGGAAAAAAGGAAGGAAAGGAAGGTGAACATGGGCCGTTGGGAAGAAGATAAATTGAGAGAATTCAGAGGCAAAATGAGGGAGCAGAACTGGAAGGGAACAGAGGGGTAAGGAGTGGACGAAATGCTAGATCGAATGAAAGATGCGATAGAGAAGGTGAGAAAAGAGGTAAGACCAAAAAGAGGTCAAGAAAGGGTGAAAAAAGGATGGTGGGATGACGAATGTAAGTATGGCAAAGAGAGAATGAAGGGTTGCGTGAGTAAATGGAGGAGAGGAGAGATTGGCGAGATGGAGTATAATAAAACTTAACGACGGTATGAGAAAATGTTGAACGACAAAAAGCAGGAAGAAAAAGAAAAGATACATGAAAGAGATAGAGGAAGCAGTAAAGGGAGGCAGAGAGTGGGAGGTGATAAATGAGGAAAGAGGAAAAAGAAAGGGCGTGAATGAAGACATAAAAATGGAAGAGTGGACTAAATACTTCAAAGGTTTGCTGGGAGGGGAGAAACAGATGATAAGGGATGAGGAGAAAGAAGTACCAGAGAGAGGAAGGGGAGAAGGGAATGAGATGAGCCGCGAAGAGGTGAATGAGGCGATTGATAGGCTGAACAAGAACAAAGCAACAGGTGAGGACGGCATGGAAAATGAGGCGCTGAAGTATGGTGGGGAAGAAGTAAGAGAAGATATATGGAGAGTATGTAGTAGAGTATGGTCAGGGGTAGGATGGCCAGAGGAATGGAGGACGGGACTAGTGGTACCGTTGTTGAAGAGAGGAGAGGGTAAAAAGGTAGAGGAATATAGAGGAATTACACTCATGTCTGTAGGATTCAAGATATATGTAGAAGTACTTAGGAAAAGGTTAGGAAGACAGGTGGAAGGAAGGGGGAGTATTCCACACAACGAGACGGGCTTCAGGAAAGGAATGGGGACAACGGATAACATTTAAGTTCTGAATTACTTGTGAATAGGAATCTGGGGCGAAAGAGAGGGGAACTGTTGGCACTGTTCGAAGATTTCAAAGCAGCGTTTGACTCAGTAAACAGAATGGTACTGTGTCAGGCTATGAGAGAGAAAGGAGTGGAGGAAGATCTGATAGATAGAATAAGAGACATCTTTGTGGAGACTAGGTTCAAAATGAAGAAAGGAAATCAGAAAGGTGAAGAATTCTGGACAGGAAGAGGGCTAAGGCAAGGTTGTCCCTTGAGACCTTTACTGTTTGGTATTCTGTTGTCAGACCTGGAAGAACAGCTGGGAGTAAAAGAGGAAGGAGGCACGATTGTAGCCACCAGTAAAATTTACTTTTTAGCATATGCAGATGATGTCATGCTCTTAGCAGAGGGCGAAAGAGGAATGAATCTGTTGATGAAAGGCTTTGAAGAATACGTAATAGGAAAAGATCTAACGGTGAATGTGAATAAGACCAAGATAATGTGCTTCAGGAACAGAAACAGTAAAGTGGAGTATGAATGCGAATGTGCTGGTCTGGGCGGTTCTGTGCTACGAGGTGGAGATCTGGGGTTGGAAGGAACAAAAGAGAGTTGAAAGTCTTTACGAAAGATTTATGAGATGGATGATGGGTGTGAGTTGGAGCTGTCCAGGGTGTATGTTATGAGAGGAACTGGGAAGAGAGAAAATGATAGTGAAGCAACTAAAAAGGGCGTGGAAGTT